>JASDQU010817489.1:19828-32569 GCA_032191745.1 Picea mariana
TGTTTTCCACACCAACTAGCACTACAAATTACAGTTTGGTGTTTGAATAAGAATATCTTTCATACGGTGATCGACGAAGGAGCAGCCACTTGTATCATGTCTTTGTCATGTTGGAAATATATCGGTTCTCCAAAACTCACCACATCTCCAACCATCCTTAAATATTTTGATGGACATTATTCCAAACCCCATGGAATCCTCATCTCTCTATATCCATTGAGATTGGGGGAAAAACTATCTCCATTGAAGTCGAAGTGGCTGATGCCACACTTGACTACAATCTTCTCTTAGGATGCACTTGGCTCTACGCAATGAAAGTTGTTGCATCCACTGTTTTTTGTATTGTATGATTTCCACATTAAGGAAAGATCATTACGATTGACCAATCAGACTATTGCACCCCTGAATTGCATGTCAATCCGAATACCAATGTGCCCTTTGTAGGTGAATCTCTCGGGGGGTATGAAATCATCAGTGTAGGTATGTTTAAATATCCTTCTCTTATAGTAATATCCCCCCTCCCTTCACCCAACACCACCAACCTAGCTCCCGTCAACATGATATATTTTGTTGTCATCAAATCCCTTGGCTCCGATAACCCTTGGGTAGTTCCTTGTCCTTCAGAAGTAGACTCTTATGGAGCTACCATGCCACTGTCACCAGTTGAATTATCGTACTCAGTGATACATTCAGCAGAGAAATATGTTGACCTCAATCTTAGTCTCCCACTAGATGAGGAGCTAGATCATTTCTCTCTACCCTATTGAGTTAACTCCCCATTTACTCCACATGATTTCCTAAATGATGTCCTACCCTTTGACGAGGCCATTATGGAAGTCATGACTCTATGAGATAGACCCTGGGAAGATTCCCACCATTGATCATGTTTTCTACCTAGTCAGGAAAATGTAGAGAAACAAATCCAAACCATCGTTTCGACTGACAATCAAGATCAATCTCTATTTCCCTCCACCTTGCACTGGACCGCATCAGAAGAAAATTTGAGAAACATCTCTAAAACTATTTCAATTGACATTTCATTCAAACCTGGGGTCATGGAAAACATCCAGATAGGCACAAATTTCTCCCCTCAAGAGATTGAATGTTATACTACCATATTTAAAGAATTTCGTGATTTTTTTCCTAGTCCTGCGAGGAAATGCCTGGAATAGACCCCTGAATAGTTGCACATGAAATTAAGACTTATCACAGAGCATGTCTAGTTCGACAAATACTCTGACCCATCCACCCAGGAAAATCCACGACAATCAAGGCAAAATTTCAAAAATTATTAAATGTTGGTTTCATTTACCCAATGCCCTTAACTGAATGGCTATCAAACATTGTACCTATTGCCAAAAAACAGGGAACTATCTGAGTATGTGTTGATTATAGGGACTTAAATAAGGCTTGTCCTAGGAAAATTTCCCTACCCCTTTCATCGACCAAATTAGCAATGACTACATCGGATGTGAAGTTTTCTCATTTATGGATGGATTCTCTGGTTATAATCAAATCGAAAACATCTCGGAAGACCATCATAAAAGCCGCCTTCATCTGTCCCTGGGGGACTTTCACATATTAAAAGTTACCTTTCGGTCTTAAAAATGTTGGTGTAACATTCTAGTGGGCCATGTCCTATACTTTCCATGACATAAAATATATCATACAATCATATCTCGATGATCTTCTCGCAAGATCCGGGAGGCACCAAGCTCACCCAGATCATTTAAGACAAATTTGTGTACATTGTTGATACTACAACATTCCGTTAAATCCACACAAATGCATTTTTTTGTGGAATATGTTCGTTTGCTAGGTTTCATCGTATCCAGGTTCGGGATCATAATTGATCCCTTTAAAGTTGAGGAAATTATTAACTTGCCTCCTCCTTCTTCTATAGTCCAACTTCAAAGTTTGCAAGGGAAATAAAACTTTTTAGGACGATTCGTCACCAACTGCGCAAGAATTACAAAAGGTTTCATGCGTTTATTGAAAAAAGGTGTCCCATTTATCTGGGATGAGCAAGCTCAACGCTCCTTTCATCATTTAAAGCAAGCTCTCACATCGACACCTTTATTGAAACCTCCTAACTACAATCGATATTTTCTATTATATCTCGCTACTTCTGAAACTACCATAGTTATGATACTAGTCCAAACTGATGATGAACACAATGAACACATCATGTACTATCTCAGCAAGGGCCTTGTTGGCACTGAACTCTGTTACGCCTACGTCAAGAAGTTGGAAGTGGCAGTTGTTTTCGTTGTCCAGCGTTTTCAACATTATATTATGTTGCAAACCACCATCATAATATTTTACGCTAACCCAATGCAGTATATCTTGTCATGCCAAATACTTGGACATCGATACTCAAAATGGATCATCATCCTACAATAATTTGACCTTGAGTTTTCTACCCCCAAGTCTAAAAAATCCTTGGTCTTCATTGAATTAATGATCGATCTTCCCCGAGTCCATGAAGAATCTGTGGTACAAGACTCATTACCTGATGAATATTTGTTTATCATCAACATGTCTGACCCTTGGTATGGATATGTGTTAATCAGGGATGATTTTAGGGGCTAAATTTTTCTCATGGGATAATTTTCTAAGGTTTTTCCCAAAAAAAGATTCGCTATTCTAAAAACGATTCGCCCAAATTCTATAGGATACAATTATTTTACCTTAAAAATCGCCAAAACTTTATACAAACTATATAAAATCCTTATAAATTTGAATATTTTTACAAAAATATCACCAAACATTTTATAGTTGGGATATGAAGGGTTAGTAAGATTCGTCGAGGTTTCTACATTTTAAAATAAATTTCCATCCTTAAAATCATTCTTAGTGTTAATATATCTCCAAACTCAATGTTTTCGGCCTGGATTATTGAAAAATGATCGTCGATGCATTCGCCACCAATCCCATAATTATCTCACTATAGGGGATGTTCTCTATCATCGTGGGCTGGACATGGTTTTTCATCGATGTGTTTTCCACAATGAAGTTGAACATATCCTTAATGACTGCCACTCTGGAGCATGTGGTGGCCATTTGTCTGGGTTAGCCACTGCCCAGGAAATTTTGTGTGCCAGTTACTTTTGGCCCACAATCTTCAAAGATTTTATGAATGTGATCCAAAAATGCCACCCTTGCTAGATCTTCTCAAAAAATATCTGCACCCATCTCGCTCCCTTACATCATGTGATTGTTGTCAATCCCTTTGCAAAATGGGGGATAGATTTTACAACGTGTAGACCAGCCTTCGTTGCTAGCCACAACTATATTATTGTGGTCATCGATTATTTTACTAAATGGGCAAAGCCTACGCCTACTTTCTCAAATGACACCAAAACTGCAGCATTTTTCGTGTTTAATCATATTATTGCCAGATTCAGCATACCTAAATCAATTGTAACTGATCACAGATCACATTTTTGTAACAATATAATGATCGAGCTAGCTACCTTGTTACAGTTTGACCAAGAACATTCTTCCCCCTATTATCCTCAAGCTAATGGACAAATTGAGTCTATTAACAAAGTACTCAAAACAATGCTCCAACGAATGATAGGGAAATATAATTCAAACTGGAATCTCATGTTATTTTTGGCACTATGGGCATACCGAACATCTATGAAACTGCCACTAGTTTTACACCTTTCCAACTCGTTTATGGGTTAGAGGTAGTAATTCCCATTGAATGTGAAATTCCCTCTTTAAAGTTATCTATCGAACTACTCCCTGACACTTTCGTTGAAGGAGAACGGCTACTCTACTTGGCCTGTCTCGATGAACGATGACAAGAAGCCACTATGGCCAACGAATCACACAAGAAATGAGTAAAATCACAGTATGATCAAACAGTACGCCCTCGCGTCTTTTCGGGATGAGACTTGGTCTTGGTTTATGACCAAGATCACGACAAATTAGGAGTAGGAAAGTTCAAACCATTATGGCATGGTCCCTACGTCATAAAACGTGCACTTCAAAAAGGGGCCTATGAGTTAGCAAATTATGAAGGTAACACTTTATTTGAGCCTCGCAACAGGCCCTATCTCAAAAACTACTATGCATAATCCTATCGCTATTTGGTTCTTTTGTATCATATGTATCATAGTATGGTGTGATCTTTTTGTTTTCCTCTATGTGATACACTCTATTGATATGCTTATCATGTTTGGTGCTTGATTGGCATATGTCGAAGTTCCCCTCTTCCTATATTGGATATGCAGATGGAGCTAGCCATAGTACTCGAAACATCACTTCCGCTGCACGGGTCATCTTTTTACCCAACAACGAACTGGTCAATTCAAGGGGCATCTTCCTGGGTCCTGCAACAAACAACATGGCCAAATATAGCACAGTTATCGAACTTATGTCTGAAGCATTATCTTTCGACATTCGTCATTTGATTGTTAGGCTAGACTCCTAGCTCGTAGTTTCGCAACTAAACTCAGCTTATTCTATCCTCCACCCTATCCTTTTTCGTAAATATTTTAGGGTACTCCTCCTTGAGAGATCATTTTATTTTATTTATTATGAACATATACCAAGGGAATTCAATTCATTGGTTGATTCATTAGAAAATTATGTATTGAAATGGAATCTACTACATTAAAAGCATATTATTTAAACAAGCATACATGAATATCCATTGAAAAATATTTGTACACGTGTAGAACAACAAAGTAAAATATCCATGTAAATAGAGCGAGTGTTCAAAATATACCCCAAAAGTAAAATATAGCATGACAAAATTGGGTCATATTCCCATATATCCGCATATGAATGTATCACAAAAACTACAAAGCTTTAATACTAATCATCATGAGGAGTTCCATGCTCATGATAGCAGACTACAGCTATAGCCACCTTCGGTAGAAGGTGGGAAAATTGACCACCGACACCCATAGTGTGCCTCTGCATACGCGAGGGAATGTCATTCATATGGGATAATGGAATCCCCACCATCAAATTCTCGAGGTTTTCCTCGAGATCTTCTAGTATCTATGTCTGAGCCCCTCCACTATGTTTCTTCCCAGTTATACCAACATTGTATCCTTTCCTATGAAGAAGGGACATCCCTGATGGTCGAAACGGTGCACAATATCTGAAATGCCCGCAATTAGTATTTCAAAAAAATAATATGTATTTCAAAAACACAAAAACATTAAATATTTCAAAAAAAAAAATGAAAAACATGCATATCATTCTTATTGATCTTCTCACTAAACTCCTCCCCATCGGGAAGGACCATATCTAGATCTCTCCGGAAGTCCACACCTGTATATGCGCAGTCATCCATGATCACGATATGTTGGTCCCACTAGCCAAAAAAATAATCCCCAAAATGTGGTTATGGCCCTCCCCCGAGACACGATAACAGCTCTGTCCAATTCTTCATAGTGGGATCTCTCGGTCCATACATCGACCATATCACCCATGGGCGAGTAGTCGAAACACACTCAAAAAATAATGGTAATAGAATCGATTCATACCCAATTTTTTTTCCTTCCTGTTCTGCACTTTGCCAGTTGCTCTATCATGTTGATCCATAGTCTCGCACACCATTTATATAAAGTGGGACTCAAACACATGAAAACGTATGTTACAGGACTTCGCAAAGCCAAATGCGGACCCATACTTCACGTTGCACGTGTGATAGTATACAAAATAGTACGCAAGGTCAAATCCATCATCTGTGAAATTGGTAGCTTATTGCTACTCTTCCTCGTCTGTGGATGACAATATTGTCGTATATAGGAATCCACATGCTCAGAAGATCCACCCTTGCCACATGCTAGCACCATTGTATCCCCTCTATGGAACAATCCTATGAGGAAATAAATATCCTCAATCTCAATTGTCAACACTTGATCCCTTACCATAAAATGTTGTTTGTCGGGGTCCCACATGCCAATTAGTCGTTCCAGCATCAACGATTGTGCCCTCATACTTTGGCATATAAATAAATTTAAGAGACCACAATATCTAAGTGCATCCAAGGTGTGTGAATCCCCCATAGCCACATTGTCATTGAGATCATGCTCTCTTTCCTTCCACTCGATCATCGTGAATTTCTTGCCAAGAAACATCACACAGATTATTAAAACGCGTGGATAAATTTTGCACACTGAAAATTATACCAAATACTGTCAAAATTAATCATGGTCACCCCTGCTTATTTTTAGACAGAGAAATCGGTCACACCTGAACTGTCGTTACATAGCGACCATCCTTTTCTAGTCATTGGTCACTGGTCGGTAACCTTTTACAAAGCGACCACCAATGCCTGGTCACCCCCTCACCATAATCAAGGAGCGACTGATCGTTGCCAAAGAGTGTCATGATTTTTGGTAGCAGTCGAGTGTTGGCTATATTTGAGTACATAGCAACCAGGTCCTTTTGGTCACCTCCTGGTAAAAGGGCCCTCGTGACCATTCATTCCCGCAAATTCTAGGCCTCACCACAACAACAATTTTCGGTGAAAACAAAAACAAAGACATGGGTTTTAATCAAAAAGGTATGATTACTAACCTGACAGGTAATAGTTGACAGATCTATGGCCCCAACTCCTAAAATCACCACTGCAAATTTCTCCACAAAGAATCTCTTCTCCACTTTTTACCAAGGGTAAGAAAACAAATGAGGTAAAAATCACATTTATCCCATATAATTCATATATTTTCCATTTTTGGCGACCTAGTTTTAAAATAACCCTTTTCACATTGGAGAAGTTCATTTTTTATTCTTTTTTCGGTAATTTTATTTTTTTAAGATTGTTACTTAATCTCTTGGGCTACAAATTAAGATTTGTTATTAAAGACATGGACTAACATTTTTGTTACAATGTCGATTCAACTTATGTTACAATGTTGTGCTCGAAAAACAACCATGATAAAGATCCACTGCAGAGTCTTCGTTAAGCTCTTTTCAGACTCCCTAAACATGAAAAGATTGTCAAGAGATCTTGTTTTCTTTCACACTCATTAAAATGGATTTGAAAGGATATTTATTTGGTGTAATTTTACCCATTTTTCAGACCGGATAGACTAATTACGAAAAAGGCATACTCTAGCCAATCTCAGCTGGAAGAGTTCTCCCTTGTATTCTTTTATACTTTTTCAGGCTCGGGAGACTAAATTTATGAAAAATAACACCCTTGGGGTCTTCTTTGTATGTTTAGACTCTTTAAATATGAACTAACGAATCGAGCAATATTCTCTTCCCTGGGCTCGATAATAAATCCATGGGTGAGAACATAGAGCATACTTTTTTTTTTTTTTGCACTCTCTTAAACATGAAAGAATAAAAAAAGAGTGGGGGTTTTTCCATCTAACTAATCCTCACAAATGGCAGACGTCTATTGAATCTCCCTTGAACAATGCACACGTTTTGCATCTATGTACAAATAGTTGGGTTATCCATTGTCTCTAAATTATTACCATCTCCATGAGTTCTCGGAGTCCATCGACCGGTTACTCTTCCAGTCTCCCACGGTGAGTATTTTGGTCCTTCTCGAGTCAATGCTTCCAAGTCAAGTTATTTGTCATGTTGATTTGTTCAAGGGAAGTTAGCATGTGTCAACCATTTGTAGTCCTTTATCATGTTCCTCCCGACCATCCCTGTGTCATTTGTGCTCTACCATTACATTCTTCACACCATACACCTTTCTATGTTTCGTGTTGCTTGATGGGGGATACAACAAGGCCCTCCTTCAGTGGATTTCATCTTGTCGAATCCAACTCATTATCCAGGTTTTAAATCTAGAAACCAGTCAGTACCTTGGAACTTGTGGACATCAATGACAGGCTCCCTTGCATTTCTGTAGTGGGTTTACATCATTGGCTCATGTTGACTGAATCTACGAGTGTTTGACTTCAACTCATTTATTTGCACTAGCTATATTATACTAGATATATTGGGATCCATCATCATCATTGGTGGATTACCTTGTGTCTGTTAACAATTACATCAATGACCGGTAATCAAACGGTTTCTACCATTTTCAACATCAACTCATTTATTCACATGTTGTAGGTCCATACCTTTTGGATTTAGGACGAAGACCTTGGGTTGGGACCATTCTCCTTGATCGCATTCCCTCCCAATATGTAATGGTTTTTTTATGAGTACTTCAGAGATTGCTCGAGCATTGAGTCATCTCACTAATTTGTACATTGTGACATAGATCTGCATTTGTACTTGGTTGTGTATATGTTCTCACTTGTGACATAGATCCACAGTGTATTCTTTCATGGCCATGATATAGTTACTTGTGTCAGGCATGGATCCTCAATGTACTATTTTGGCGTCTATGCTTAGTTTTTTTTACCGAGCATGGGTATGCTTACCTCATGGATGTTATTATTATACCAGAATTATGATGGTTTCTTTCCAGGTTCCTTCTCTCAAAGCTCTGTGATTTTGTTCGTAAAGTATTCCATCCATCAGGCACCTCTTATTACCTCACACTTTAGGGGGCATCTGTTATACAGTTATATGCCACCTATATACATGATGGACATCATCCAGAAGTCAGCAGTCTGATCCCATGAACTATACCTTTTTTCCTGAGAAAACACCATTTTTTGTCATGGTCGCTTGTTGCTATCCCTTTATAACCAACGACCAAAATAGATGGTCTCTCTGTTTCCTCTTTCAAGGAGTGATCATTCACCCTCTGGAATAATGAAGGACACGACCGAGTCTATTTCCCCATAGTTAGAGCGAAGTTTCTATGATATGGGATCAATCACGGATTTTTCGTGTCTCAACCTCCAGAATTGTTTTACTTTGGGCATAGAGATCCTATCCAATTTAACCATTTGATCATATCTCTAATATCCTATATAATGGGGGGTCTCTCATAAAAAAAGGGGAGAAAAAAGGGAGATAGAAACCTCATGATGACGACTTGATCACAAGAGTTTGGGAAAGGACTGGAGCATCATCTTCCTTGATTGTAAGCTGTAAGTTATTTGTTCCATTAATAGAAGGTGTACAAGATGTTTTCCTCTACTTGGATGTGTATGTAATTGTTATGTCTCCTCGTAGAGAATTAATGTTTTCATGTGTTATGATACATTAGTATATCTATCATTGATTTATGCATGATTAGTGTGATCTTGTGAAATGTTTTTCGCGTCTCTTTGTGTGCAAATCTGAGCTTCTAAGAGCAAACGAGATCTTTGTGAAAGCGGAAAACCAGGAGTCTACAGGGACAACCTTCGATTATCGGGTAATCCTTTCGCTACACCAAGTGTTTTTCATGTATGAATTAGATCTAGGAAAATCTGTCATTTACACCTCTATTATGTCTTAAGCCTAGGAAGAGACTAAGGGAGTTTATCTCCTGCAGGGTCAAATTTCCCTACAATAGTACCAACCCACAAAGGAGTTTATTTTTTCACCGGGTTGTCTAGGAGGGGGGGAGGATTTTCCTCTTTTCCCCAATTTGTTGCTCGACGTTGTAGGAGAGGCTCGACTACCATATGTGCGGAAATATGTTAGTATGGCATCACTAACCTTAATGAGTTCCAACTTCATTGGGGGTAGATATGTTTACATTCTTTCATAGTAGAGGAGGTTAGGTGCATGCCTCTTGTGATGATGACATTAGCACCTTATACCTTTGATTGAAAGTGCATTAGTTACCTTCTAATGTACTATGTAGATATTTTATTTAACAAGGCCTGATTATTCAAGTGGTCTACCATTATTTTATGAAAAAATTGCATTGCTTTGGATCATTGTCGTAGTGTGTTCGAAGGAATACAAGTCTTTCCCTTTTCTTCAAATCTATTTAATTTAATTTTTGAGAGGTTTTTTGTGACTTGGCCAACATTCATGGCCACCTTTCTATGTCGATGAATTATGTGCATATGTGCATGTTGGGGTAGATGTTTTCCAACAAGGGTTAGGTGAAATACATGTGTAGGCTAAGTTCAAAGGTTTTCGATCTATTAGATAGTGAGGAGGATCACATCCTTAATAAGATACAATTTTCATATGCAAGGATGGACTAACGAGGATGTGAAAAC
The DNA here is from genome assembly GCA_032191745.1 of Picea mariana. Classification (NCBI taxonomy): domain Eukaryota; kingdom Viridiplantae; phylum Streptophyta; class Pinopsida; order Pinales; family Pinaceae; genus Picea; species Picea mariana. The sequence goes on from JASDQU010817489.1 coordinate 29,884, forward strand.
ACCCTATTTACTCAAGATGAGCCAAGAGGAAAGATAAGTAATATTATCTTTATATTTTGATTAATCTAGTTGCATTTTTTTTGTCTTATTTAGTGCACATGTAATTGATTATAAAATTTTGTTTAAATTGTCTAATTATTATTGTCTATTATTTTGCAGATATTATTTTGTATGTCGGTGAGGAGCCTCTCCAAATTGATGTAGATATGGATGAGTTTACTCGAGTGCATGGAATTTGCATGCCACAAAGACCAGATCATTGTTAGAAAAATAGGATCGTGGAGCAATGAAATAAGACAAATGCGGAAATAAAACACAGAAGATACACAATAAAATAGAGACACAGATATGTGTAGTTCACCCAGTGTAGGCTACGTCCAATAGAGAAATTTCCATGTCCTTCCTTTATTATTATCCAACAAACGAAGGGATACAACCTACAACACACCCGTTGTAACTTCCTCTTCTTTCTCTCACAATCTCCTCACTCAAAATACAATATTCGCAATGAAAACATAGTCACAATACATTTCCCTCATAAAAGAGGGTTGCCTTATAGGGAAAAAAACCCTTACATAAATTCTAACTTCAGATCTGCGACCTTATAATGAATGGTCCAGATTTACTATGAAATTACAATATACATTTACAAGGCAAATTTTCCTCTGGGGGCCCGCTTGCCCTCAGACCCCACAGGGGGGGTAACCTCCCCCACGTGGAGGAGTGTACATTCTTCCGGGGTGTAAATTCTTCAAGGGGTATAAACATGACTGGAAACAAAGACCTCTAAATCATGAAGATAATCAGGCTCCACAACCAACAATCATAGGTTTTGATAGCAGATTGCAAATCAGAAATGTAGAATTGTTATCTAGATATCGAGTGGATTGAGTGTGACAATGTGTGTGTGTGTGTGTGTATGTGTGTGTGTATATGTGTGTGTGTGTGTGTGCAAGCCTTCCCCATGATATTATTTTATTGATGTGTCATATTGTAGGTTTCCACATTTTTGGGCAAAGGATGAGGGATGAGTATCTACAAGATATGAGATGTGCCCATTCATCTTCTTCATTTGATTCATATACAAATGATGAGATATTTGAAGATCCTCCTCCTCCTCTTCTGGTTTCTCCTAATCCCCCGACTCCTATTTCTCCTCCTCCTTCTCATCCTCCTCCTCCACTTCTGGCTTCTCCTAATCCTCCACCTCCTCTTTCTCCTCTTCCACCTCATCCACCATCTCCTCCCCCTCCTCCTCCTCCACCTGCACCACTTTCTTCGTCACCTGCTACACCATCCACAAATCCACATACTGCATAGGCTACTAATCCTATATATTCTATGGTTGTATCTAGTGATATAGATGTTATTTGAGATATATATCTAACTATAGATGATTTCTTATTTAATGGAGGTATCGATGCCTCTAGGTCTAGTAGAAGACCTTGTAGAAAATAACAAGTATATTGATTTCTATGATGTAGAATATTTCACATTTATATTTGACATGTATATTTGACCTGAGATGTATATTTGTCATATCCATTGATTTTGATATGAGAATTCATGTATATTGTGCATTTTCATATGATGTTGATATTGATGTTGTTGGATTATAATAAGGGTATTGTGTAATATGTTAATAATTAACATTATTAATGATTTCTCTATTTTTAAATTAAACTTAAGATCATATACAATGTTTGATTCTAGTTATATAAAACTATTTAATTTGGATTGTAATTGCAAAAGCTTATAATGAGCATTCAATGCTATATAATGTTTAACTCTCTTTCAAGGTGAATTCCTTGTTGTCCACGAAAATAGGACATGTTGATTAAACATGATTACAAACTTGATTAATTAAATGATTAAATTAATGATTACATTATTTGATTAATTTTTTAAATCAAATTATTTTATTAAATCGTATATTTTACAGTTACTTTTGAATATTTTTCTAAAATTATTATTAATATTGATAAAATTAAAAAATTTCATAACATCTTGTATATTAAATCATATAAGCAATTATATGCATATGATTTAGAGATGGTGTGTTAGGTGTTAAGATAATTCATGGTTCACGCAACCATGCATGAGCAAAGGATAGTGACACTACAAAATAAACACGCATAAAAGTAATCAACGTGGAATTGTGAGTTCATATCATATTATAACATACACTGCAGAAAAATAATCATGTAATAGACATAAATATCCTTAAAAGGTTTAGATGGTCATTTATTTCAACCTTGACAAATTTTCTTCTATTATGAAGCAATGTCCTAGAGTTGACTCGTATAAGAAGGCACCTTCAGACCCAAAATCACATCCTTTGCTAGAGAATGATCATCTTTCTTCAAAATCCATGGGACATCATCTTGTTTAAAATACCAAGAGGGACTGGTCTCTCTTGTACTTTATTTTATTGGCCAATGTCTATTTTTAGTATTTGAAGAAATGATATCTCTCCTAACACCCAATGTGTCACGTTTTCCAATTATATGCGTCTCCATAAAGAAGCTGAAACATTTTTAAATATATGTATTGGATCTAGTAAGTAGGCAACCTTAAGATGCTCACAATATGAAAGCTCATAAATACATATTTTATTTTCATTCCAATGGACATTTTTTCAACATAGGTGAGAAAAAGTTAGTATCATCGAACATAGGTTCCCCAT
>JASDQU010817490.1:0-31961 GCA_032191745.1 Picea mariana
TAAGATCGAGGAGAGTATGAACCGTCGGATCACTCTTTGTCGGGAACATATCGTGACCGTCGGATTGCCTAACTACAAATGCATACTAATGCATACTAAAGAAACACACTTTTACCTAACGACATATTAGACCAAGTAGATCTTAACTAACTCCTAAGTGTCTAAATATCCTAACAAAATGGTTTGCCTCGTCTGGCAGTCATTATTTCGAAGTTCATTGTTCTGAGCAGTTTTGAAGAATGGTCCATTTTGGAGGTTGGTGCAAGATAGTCATTCCCTAGGGAAGAATCATTCTCTCTATGTTGCATTGTGATTAGTGTAAGAGGAATGGTCGAGTTAGGTGAATGGTCCAGGTATAGTAATCAGGGGTAGGCATTCCCCAGGGCATACTCATTCTCTCCAGGTTGCACTATGATTAGTGCTGGAGGAATGGCCCAGTTAGGTGAATGGTCTAGGCCAATAAATCAGGGACAATTATTCTTCTATGCTTGAGAAGAGCAGTTCATATAGCCCATGGCTGATGTTTTACTTTTTGAGGGAAAATACTCTTTCAGATCTCACAGATGTGAGTGGAAGAATGACCTAGATGACTGAGTTTGTATCACGATATTGTTATGCAGGTTGATATCAGATGATATGATTACTGTGGAGACTATATGTCTCTGGAAAATAGTTGTATGCCACTATGGTGGATGTGTTCCATTGGTTTTGACTATGTGTCATTGGTTAAGTAGTCGTGTGCTACTTGGTGTGGTTGTGCACCAATGGATAGTAGTTGTGTACTACCATGGATAGACACATTTGTGTTCTATTGAATGGACTTATTATGATTTCCATGAAGACTATCAGTAGTGTTGGAAATGATTGCTAGCTAGATGGATAGTCAGTGTGCTGGTGGATAGACATTCTCCAGGCAGAAAATGGTCCAGGACAGTTGTTCTTCTAGGTCATATGCTTGGATTAGAAGAATAGTACTTGTAGCCCATGGTGTGGCTTCTAGCATCTATTGGAACAATTATTCTTCTAGGACAAATGTTTGGATTAGAAGAATGGTTCTTGTATCACTCTGTGGAGTGAGTGACTTATTCAACATCATGCTTGATTACTCAAATGGAATATGACTTCGAGAGATGATGTAGTTGATGCTATCAGATGATATTGATAGTGATGATGGTGCTTGTGATTTAATCATGAGATATCATGTGTGGCTATGATTATGCTACCGGTTGAATTGTATGTTTGTGCTCAAGACCATTGCTTTCAATACCTCCCTAGCTAGGAGGGAGTCTTGATATTATGGTAGCTTTGGGAGGTATTAACATCCACGTGTAACCTTGATAAAACTAGAATATTTCGGGAAGAAAGAGAAACCCTAAAGCTTTGAAAAATAAACCTAGAAGACAAGTTGGCTAAATATATTAATTCAATATTGATGTTTACCCCCAGGAAGAGAAGTCGGCCTAGAAAAATAAGGAGTGGTATAAATACAAAGCACTAGATATTATTCAGCACACACTCACGTGAAACTGCATAAATTTGGTTGTGCGAAAGTCTGGAGAGTAGTTGCAGCTGCAACTTGTATTTTCGGTTTTAGGCTTAGACTTTCTCTTGGTTATGGTTTGGAATTTCTGCTTGGTATGCTAGCTCTGGAGAGTGGTACACTACCTTGGTTGGCTATTGGGTCTAGTGTTTGCTTCCAGAATTATTCTCTCTATCAAGGTTAAGGTGCTCGGGGGTGGCTTTGACCTATGGTTGGGTGACAATATTGCTATATTGTCTATGGTGAAACGAGCACACCTATTTTTCTAATAGGACAATGTGTGGAGACATTTCTTCCTTTTGATATTAGTAAATATTATAAGTACTAGAACTGGAAGTGTTACTCAACATTGTTTTTGTAACAAAGTTTCATAACCAACATGATATAGGAAAATTCCTAGTCAATTGGTGGAAATAAGACAAGAAATATTTCAACCGATCCTTAGGGTGGTACAATGAGATACGTTTACGAGAACCCTACATGTACATCATGGTCATGATATGTTGGTTATATGGAGAGAAATATTTATCACGGTTTATCAAGGCATGAGATCCATTGACTCACACAATGGCCACCACTGGAAAGATGTTTAATTGTTGGGGGGGTATTATTTCCAGATGACTTAGTTGTAGAATTGAGCAAGCATAAAACACCAAGCCAAGTGATGTTCCTTCATTTTACATGGGTTCATACTTGTTGGATGCACTGTGTGCCATAGATGTCTTTGTTGAATTGATCCTTAGTTGGCATGTTTTGAAGGCCCATGTGCATGTTTACTTCAACATGTTATGGGAAAAAAATGAAAAAGATCTTATGCCATGATCTGTGACTTATTCGTGTCTCGCCTATATGCTATCATTTTTTGCTAAGAGTGTCCAAGGCTATCCAAGAAAGCAAAGAAAATTTCACAAATTAGTAATTGGTACATAGAATATAAGCATACATATCTCAAGATATTCGGTGTGACTGGTTCCCCTCAACTTCTACTGGCATATATGTTCTTGATAATACAGCTCTTGGGAAAATATTCTATCAAACAATTCTTCAAGGTTTTAATGCCTCTTTGATTAAGGATAAGAATAAGGATTTTATTCTCTATGGTTTTCAGGTCATATACTACTTTGTTAAGGATCATTATACACCAAATAAGGGGGATTCTAATTGGGTCTCATCCTTTGGTTTGATCCCTACAGTTGAGCATTGGGAATCGATCCCCCTCAACATGACCCAATTCTTATACATCCATTCCTAGATAGATCTAGGACTGGGTCAAAGGCTTGTAAACTTACCTACTAAACATGTCTCATGAAGAATAACAAAATTCATATTTTCCATAAAGGACATCATGTTCAATTTGGGGATGGATTTTTCCCTTCTGGAAATTTTTCTCTTCTCAAGATGTTTCTCACCGGAAGCTCTAGAGGATCTTATCAAAGAAGCAAAGGCTTCCTCAACTAAAATATAAGGCTCACCTATGGTGAAAGAGAGAAACCGATCTCCAACAGAAAAGAGACCCACCTACAAGAAAATCCAGCTCCAACCAACACGTGGGAACACATATTTGTCACCCACAACAAATTATCTGAATGAATGGTTAATTCTTGAAACTAAAAAATAGACCTGGAAGGCCAACGATGTTACAACTACACCAAACTCCTTCCAACGGATTGAGTTGAAGGGATATGCACACTTCGGTAGCTTCTCTCAAATTCTCCTAAACACAAATGCATATATGTGATGGCTAGGGAAACCCTAGACACTACAAGAGTAAAATTTAATTAATACCAAACGAATATTTAAAATTCATTTAAATTTTACCTATATTATAAGATTAAATTTAAACCAACATTTAAAGTTTCACCTCACTAAGTTATATCAATTCATAAGTAAGTTTCTCTATTAACGCATAAATTTCAAGTTCATGTTTTATATATATATATATATATATATATATATATATATATATATATAAATTAAAATATTATTAATTATTAAATTTTATTAGTACCAAGTGATATTTAAAATTCATTTAAATTTTACTTTATTAAAGGATTAAATTTAAACCAACATTTAAAGTTTCACCTCACTAAGTTAACTAAGTTATATCAATTCATAGTTAAGTTTCTCTATTAACACATAAATTTTAAGTTCATGTTCTTAAAAGAAATAACAAAATATAAATTAAAATATTATTAATTATGTTTTTATTATAAAAAATGATATAATAAAAAATAATTGAATTTAAAAAATACTAAATGAATATTTAAATTTGACCTCTCACAATATTATAACAACATTAAAAAAATATTATAACAACATTAAAACAATATTATAACAACATTAAAGTTATCAATTCATATTTAATTTTCTTTAATGACACAAAAGAAAGTTCAGCCTCAAAAGAGATAATAAAGTTTCACAAAACCTCCTTTTGTTGTGGAAAACCTAATGCATATAAAACAGGTGCTTGTTATGAATCATGCAAGGTGCTTGGTATGAATCATAAAAGAGTGTGTATCTCTAGCATAAATAATAATAATAAAAAAATTGGTCCCATAATTATGTGAGTTTTGGACAATTATGTGATTGACGGGTACCCATTTTAACATTTATTTAGAGGTAAGACTTTACAAAATTGTTTTTATGGTTTATAATTATCATTTGTATACAGATTTAATATACAAAGTTTAAATTTTATTTATTTTTTATAATTATCTCATTAATGTAATTATAATGGAGAAATCCTTTGTATCAGGTGACAAAGAAGAGATCTCCCATGAGGTCATTACTCGAGGCATACCACCACACGTCCCTCCCATTAGTCAGCACCTACCACCCTCTTCATACCTCTGTCACGTCATTTAATGGAGTGAAAGGTTAAGGTTACAACATGTAAGGTTCGAATCATTGATCCCAACGATTGTCATGTTCATGCCCTGCTCATAATACTTCGATTATATGTCACCCTCAATTGGTTCATCCTTCTCATCTGGCCTTCCATTATGGATGTTTCCTCTGCATTAAATCCACTTGCTCATGACCCTTGTTTTCATGATGATGATGTCACCCATCTTTTTATCCCTACCCTCTATTTCACTCAGCTCTATCACCTTACTTTCATTCTGCTCCTCCTCTTTCATTAGTTTCATTTCTTCATTGTTGGCACTCAGTCTACCCATCCTCCTACCCCTCTACCTTTTTATCTAAGCTCCAATGGCTCGCGGTCAATTCTCTCGTCGCACTCGTGGAAGATCCACCCGAAATCTACCAGGATACTCAAGCACTCGTCTTGTAGCTACTACAGAGGATTCTTCGAACTCATATCTTGCCCACATGCCTCCCCACATTCAAGTTGAGATAGATCTTGCAGAGGTCGGCGTTTGATTTCTTTGACACTTTGTCTCAGACGATGATGTCCTCGATTCAATCAACTCGTGGATCTCAGACACAAGGAATACTAGGTCTCAGGTATCCTAGTACCTGAAGACTGTTGATATCTACTGACATATGAAGCTCCTGTCAGGTCACATTCTGGTTGATCGCAAGGACAACAAGAATGATATCTTGCTCCAACTTGACAAAATTTGATCTCAACTTCAGCTCCACGACTACAAAATGAACCTCATGGCCAAGCAAATCACATGTCGACTCAACCTCACTCGCGTTACTCTGCCTCATGCCCAGGTGCCACCGGATGAGGGCCAACCCTCTGTTCACCTCTAATGCTTTTTATATTTCTTACTTTGATGTTTATTCTAGGAGGTCTTGGGATTTTAATCTTGCCTCATCTTTGTCAAATTAGAAAATATCAACAAATAGATTTTGGTTTTGTTACAAGGGATAACAATATTTTTAGTTATGTCTAGACCTATCAGTGCAAAAGATAGCATTTTCATATTATATCAAATATTTTAATGCATTTTTTTGGTCTAGTTTCCCTAGTGGCAGGCCAACAACAAGATTTTTGTATATTCTTACAATGAAAATATGAAGATTCTAGATAGTTTACAAACAAAAAAAAAAATACAATGGAAAACTAAAAAAAATTAATCATAAAATTAAACCTTGAAATTTTGAAGAAAATTCCTCAAATTCCAAACATAAACCTTGAACTTCCAAACATAAACTTAAATTTAAACCTATAAATGTCAAATGTACAAGCAACAAGCATAAACCTAAATTTAAACCTAGAAATGCCAAATGTACAAGAAAATGCCCCACCACATTTAGACAAAATGTAGAGATTCTATTGAAAATTGGAGACTTACAATTCATGCATGTGTTTAGAATTTTGGACCCACTCCATCATTCACTTACAAAAATCCTCAATCTAGTTATTACTATTATTTCCCATGCTTAAGGGGCACTCTATAACATAACATCGTAGAGGGATCAAATGTGTCATAGATATGGAGATGGTTTGAATGATGAGGGGATCATGGCCTTAAAAATCATGAAAGAACAAGTATATAGGCTTTTCATAAACCCTAACATTGACCCACATCACATTTTTGATAGACAACATATCTAATAATTGGTGTATTGCTCTAAAATTGTATATTATATAAATTTGTACCTATTCTAGAGCTTTCTAGGATGGAAAATTAGAGGCATGACATTGGTAAACATGTTTTAGGGATTGATCATGATTTGGTGATTTTGGGTCTTGAAATTTCCACAGAACCTTTAGCGCATTAAATGGCCATTTTAGAGGAAAGGATTTATGAAAAACGTTTGCATCCCCTTGACATTATTCTACTCATTGGGATATTTCCAGTGGTCCAAAGATAACCTCAATCAAAGTCCATACAAGGAAGTTATGCCTATGACAAGTTGATCTATGCTTTGACCACCACTATACTAAGTGGATTCAACAAATTCTCTCATTACTCACATATAGGGATAATGACATGTGGAATTTCAAGAAAATTCTACAAGGCCTAAAACCCTAATCATAATTGGGAGTTGGGGCATGTAAAAAAGTTAATGTTGACGCTAGATGGCTTTCAAGACATGTGTTCCATCCATATTGTAATGACTTACCATTCCATAACTTAGAAAAACAAAGAATAAATATATCATAGTAGAAGAGAGGAAGAAATGACCCTATAGCATCCAGTCAGAGGCTACAATATCTATTGTACTCCATAGTGAAACCATATTTCTTTGTATCCCACATTTTAATCGTAGAAGAAAAGAGAAAGGCTCAATAATAATTTCTTGTTGGGGTTTCCCACATTGGGCATCGTAGAGTACATCTTGTGTTTGTATTGAACCTTAGTATATAAACTCCAGAATAACAAATGTGTCCACACAATAATAAACACAAATATAGTAGATAATGTTGGCCCTTGACCAAGTTTTGAGGATCCTTGGTCATGTTTGACCTATTTTTGGGACTTCGATAGGTTGTCGAAGGCGGAGCGCAAGACGAAGCGGAGATCATGGGATCTTGGCCCCTTTTTAGGGCCTTTTTAGGTTTTGGGCTTATGTAATGGGTATGGGGATGTCGGACCATGGGTTTACCCATGCTTAGGCCTATTTTGTAATGTATAAATAGAAGTCTAGGCGATGTAAGAAGTAGCGGATAGCGACTATTAGTGACTAGTCAATTGCAAGTGTGCTAAGTGGTAAGTGGTAAGTGGTAATTGCTTTGTGCATACTTTGTGAGGCTTGCAGAGCTAAGTGCAAGTTGTCTGTAGTGATTTGTGCTCAGACTATGGAAGGATTTGTGTTATAACTCAAGGAAGGAGGATCTAGCGAGGTGCACATATCTCCTGTCCTTTGCGGATTTGATTTTGAGGCTTTGTGCATGTAAGGAGATTGATAAAAAATAAGAAAGAAGATGAAGAGTTGGTGGTCATAGCCCCAGGGTGGGGGTGAACCATGTATATCCTTTGTTGTGAATGCTTTGTGATTTTTGGATGTTCTTTTCTTATGTGATTCAATGCTTAGTGTGATGTTAAATGATAGATAAGTCTGATATGATAGCTTAGTGCTGAATAATGTGAATGAATGCTAGATATGATCTCTATCAGTATGCTTAGTGCTTGAATCTATCGGATCTGTGTGGAAACTGCGTTGATCTGTTGTTAGGGTTTAGTTGTGCTGTAAACTAAGACTGAATATTAATGAATCATAATTGCTAAGTGCTCTGTTAAGGTGTTACAAACACAGATCTGTGTCCCAGCTAAGGTTGCAGACACTGGAGTCCTGCAACCACCCTTGCCTCTACCTCGGGTGAGACTTCATCTGCTTCGTAGGTGTTGCCGAAAGGATCCGTAGTTAGGGTTTTTTTGGTGTGTTGTTGTAGCATTGAACCCTAGGTCTACCCCTGTGCCAAAAAATGGTTCCGTTGATGGGACCTGAAACTATGATTTCTGGAAACTAAGGAAGAAGAAGCTCTGTGCGAAAGATCTGACCTGAAACTGTGATTGTTGGGAACTGAGGAAGAAGAAGCTCTGTGTGTAGATCTATTGCCCCAGTGCACAGTACTCTACTTGGATTGTGAAGCTCTATGCTAAGAAGAGAAGCCCGATCTGAAGAAAAGAGGTAAGATCTGAACGCTTTGTGCTCTGAAAGAGGTAAGAATAGTGAAAAGTTTTAGATCTGGAAGCTTTGTGCTTTGCTGAAAGTAAGATAAGTGGAAATTTTTGTTTCAAGAGTATGGATCTAGGTATGTTTGATAAATGTTATCCTAGTCTGAAAATTAGGGCACAACTAGATAAAAGAAGAGTTGATATGACTAGATCTGATAAGAATAGTGAAAGATATGTTATTCCTATGCATAGAAAGAATGTTTGGACTAACAAATGGATGCAGGATCCTAGAAAGAATTTTTTGCAGGTTAGATACCATGATCCTAGTGCGCAGTATAGGAAAGGATGGGGATCATTTAAGAGAAAGAGAGGATTAACCCTTTGTTACAGTAGCAGAAGACCGAGACATCTTGCTAAGGATTGCCCTGGTAGAAAACCTAGTTGTGTTTGTTGTAAATATATGGATCTAGGTATGTTTGATAAATGTTATCCTAGTCTGAAAATTAGGGCACAACTAGATGAAAGAAGAGTTGATATGACTAGATCTGATAAGAATAGTGAAATATATGTTATTCCTATGCATAGAAAGAATGTTTGGACCAACAAATGGATGCAGGATCCTAGAAAGAATTTTTTGCAGGTTAGCCATGATCCTACTGCGCAGTACAGGAAAGGATGGGGATCATTTAAGAGAAAGAGAGGATTAACCCTTTGTTATAGTTGCAGAAGACCGAGACATCTTGCTAAGGATTGCCCTGGTAGAAAACCTAGTTGTGTTTGTTGTAAAGATATGGATCATGAAGTTTTGGATTTCCCTAGAAAGATTGCTAATCTTGAAAGAATGAATATGGAACAAGTGGACCTTGAGAAAGGTTAAGAAACTGAGACCATGGCAGAACCCCAGAAGGAATTAGAGACTGTACTATTACAGAGGAAAGAAACCCTGAATGACCACATAGATATTAATCTATCAGAGATCTTAAAAGAGAAAGAGAAAATAGAAGTAATATTAGGAGACTTCAACATTGACTGTACTTTGGATGAAGAAACACGGGTGAATATTATGACAGAAAGAACTTGGGAAATTTTGGGAAAGCCTGTTATGATTCCTTCATTGGGAGGAATAGGATTATTTAAAGGAAAGCTAATAACCATATGTGGAAGACTTACCCAGACATCTATGAGTGCTCATGGAACTTCGACAGAGGAGGAATTTGAGATTGTTAAATTTATTGAGAACAACGCCCCATTTTCCATATTACTAGGGAAGCCTTGGATTGAAAATGATCAAGCCAGAAAAAAAAAAAAAAAAGTCTTAGAGTAGAAGAAGTAAGAATTAAAAGATTTCACGACTAGGAGGATCACACATTTGATTGAAGAACAAGAGAACATATTCAAGTTATTTAGATCCAGAAAATTGGATGAAAGAAAACAAGAAGACTCACAGAACACTGAAGCACCTACCCTAGATAGAGAATAAGTATTTCCCTTGAGTTCTAGGAAAGAATCTCAACATCGTGAAGTTACTATGCCAAGAGGAGATAAGATTCAGAATGGAAAGAGGAATACCGAGACGAAGCTCGCTGGAAACAAGGCTAGAAAACTAAGTAAGAAGAGATCAAAGATTGAAAATTTACAGAAGGTTCTAGAGGGAACTTCGTCGGGATAATAGAACAACGCCACATGGCACTTTGCCACGGCAAAGAAATATAGCCGTTGGAAACAATATAACCGTTAGACCATGACCCACAATGGTTAGAACGACATTTATGGTCAGAAAGATCGCCATCAGAACGTTGGGACCGCGTCGTAATAAACATAACTGAATTAATGAAGGATTCTCACCCATTGGAGAGATATGTTGCCTAGTTATCTACTTATTCTGTCGAGCCTTGCACCGAGAACACTTTTTCCACCCATGATTATCTAAGCCCAAAGATTAGTTGATTTCCCACAGTGATCATCGAGCTATCATCATCCATCCAGTTGCATTGAGTAGTTACTCTTCAAACCTGAGATATTCAACCACGATGCAAACTATGCTCACGGTCTATGACTTGGACTTTATCATAGCAGCTATCGTAGATGCTTCGCATGACATCTTGTAGAAGCATGAAGCCAAGAAGGAAGAAATGTACGATAGAGTTGAAGTTKAGCTCTGAGGGGTAAAGCAGGCCCTTAAGTCCAGTCGCGCAGTGTCCACTAAGCCCTCACCATCAGAAGAATCAGAGTTGGGAGATGAGCCAGCCCAACTCCTCCGACTAGCTAATGCGACCRAAGCTCGCCTTCGTCGTGCAAAGGAAGAAACGGAACAAGCCACCTAGGCCTTGAAGMAAGTGAAAGAAGTAGTCGTAGAACAATGTCGAGTTGCGGAGTAGGAGAAGGTTTCTCTCCAGGCAAAGTTTGAAGAGGAGAAAGCAYAGATTCAACAAGAAAAAGAAYAGTTGTTTGCAGAGTAGCTTGAAATCAAAGAGGCAGTCGACAAAGCACTTCACTTTGTGACAGGCTTAGRCCCAAAGGCAGAAGACCGAATCGAGCATCAAATAGAGAAGCTTGCAGAAGTTATCCATCAACTACAACAAATAATATCAGAATTAGAGCTCTGCACAGTGCCAAGCACTCCACAGGAAGTGCGAGATCAAAGAGAAGAAATTGCTCGAAGCGCAGTTGAGAGGATCAGAGCATTTTCCATGGAATGTAAACAGTTAAGTGATCATAGTTCCCAGACTTATGCACTACTTATTGAGAATCCAAAACTGAAGGCACTGGAGTCACAACTCCAGGAGGTGAAGCAGCAAGCAGAAACAATATAGGCACAGTTGAAGCCCCTATCAGTTGTTGAAATGATGAAGCAATCCCAAGAGCAGTGCACTGCTCAACAGTAAGTCCACACCATTCAGAGAAAAGTCATGGAAGTGACTCAGAGGATCCAACCTATACAGGATGAGGCTTGCCAGCTGTTCACAGAGATCAAAGGCCGAGGAGCAGAACTGGAGCAAGTCTTCACTGCAGCTGAACAACGCTTAGAGGGACCTGTCAACAAAGATGTTATCCAAGAGTTCACTGAGCAAGAGGCCATAGCACAACAATAGGTTGAAGCAGTTAGAGCCAAGCTCGAGGATTTTGAGGCAGAACTACTCAGAGCAGAGTGACTCGAGACAAGTCACGGGTGAGTGTTGGGGGCCTGTTGGCCCTTGACCAAGTTTTGAGGATCCTTGGTCATGTTTGACCTATTTTTGGGACTTCGACAGGCTGTCGAAGGTGGAGCGTAATATGAGGCAGAGATCACAGGATCTCGACCCCTTTTTAGGGCCTTTTGGTTTTTGGGCTTATGTAATGGATATGGGGATGTCGGCCCATGGTTTTACCCATGCTTAGGCCTATTTTGTAATGTATAAATAGAAGTCTAGGCGATGTAAGAAGTAGCGGATAGCGACTAGTAGTGACTAGTCAATTGCAAGTGTGCTAAGTGCTAAGTGCTAAGTGGTAATTTATTTGTGCATACTGTGTGAGGCTTGCAGAGCTAAGTGCAAGTCGTCTATAGTGCTTTGTGCACAGAATGTGGAAGGATTTGTGCTATAACTCAAGGAAGGAAGATATAGCGAGGTGCCAAGATCTCATGTCCTTTGCGGAGTTGATTTTGAGGCTTAGTGTGTGTAAGGAGATTGATCGAAGATAATAAAGAAGACGAAGAGTTGGTGGACGTAGCCCCAGGGTGGGGGTGAACCATGTATATCATGTGTTGTGAATGCTTTGTGCTTTTTGGATGTTCTTTGCTTATGTGATTCAATGCTTAGTGCAATGTTAGATGATAGATGAGTCTGATATGATAGCTTAGTGCTGAATAATGTGAATGAATGCTAGATCTGATATCTATTGGTATTCTTAGTGCTTGAATCTATTGGATCTGTGTGGAAACTACATTGATCTGTTGTTAGGGTTTAGCTATGCTGTAAACTAAGACTGAATATTAATGAATCATAATTTCTATGTGCTCTGTTAAGGTGTTATAATCATAGATCCATGTCCCAGCTAAGGTTCCAGACACTGGAGTCCTACAAACACTCTTGCCTCTACCTCGGGTGAGACTTCATCTGATTCGCAGGTGTTGTCGAAAGGGACGGTAGTTAGGGTTTTGTTGGTGTGTTGTTGTAGCGTTGAACCTTGGGTCTGCCCCTATTCCAACAGACAAAACCCATAAGAAAGGATAACATCATTGATTGATTCTTATAGAAGGAATCACTCACGAGCCATGATTGTAACAATAGTATATCCAATATTCCTAATAAAATGATATGCATGTGTATATATACTATTTCATGAGTATTCCTAAGGGCCTATGCCAACTACCCCTCATTAGTACATTCATTACCCACCAACTAGCTAGTGGACGTAATTCAATGAGTATGTCCATTACATAAATTAAAGAATTCACACATACACAAATTAGTGGGTCTTATTCCATGAGTATGGTCATATTACATTAATTATCCTCCCTAAGTACCTAACATAACATTAATTATCCCCCATAGGTACCTCACTAGCAGAAATGATCTTATAGTAGCCAAATTGAAATTACAATGTCTATTGTATTCCATAGTGAGACAATCTTTCTTTGTATCCTACATTTTAATCTTAGAAGAAAATACCAAGGGACAATAATCATTTCTTATTTGGATTTCCCTTATCAGGTTTTGTATGGTACATGTTGTGTTGAATATGTTAATGGTGTGCTTTATTTTTACTATAGTAATGTTTCTCTTTTTTTTTTTCTAGGTTATAAAGCCCGAGGAAAACCCTTGAGGACTTCTCCTCATTTCGAGGATGGTACCTAGGGTAATCCGTAGAATATTTAGGGCACAAGGATAGTCAACAACAAGGCTCAAATCCATTACAACAATATACTCGTTATGAGCTCAACATGTAACTTGCAGTAATTGAACCTGGTTGGGGAGTGTTACCCCCTAGCCTAGGGATAACTAAGGAGATGATGTCTTGAGGCCCGCTGGTATCAAACATGGAGTACCGAGAGTCATATGACCAATAGATCCCACATTGAGAAGATAGATCCCCTCCTCTCCACCACGCATCACAACTCATGGTCGACGACATGACAACTCAAGCACACCAGCTTGGTCCATCGAAGACAACGGGTCTTGCTTCACAAGTTAACAAATTTGGTCTCATGGTAAGTGTCACTTCCATATTTGAATAATCTTAGCATGTTGCATAGGGCCCTTTATTAATTATGGAACATTTGCTCGGAAGTTATACCTTTTGTCTTATTTCACCTTGGTGGTTGACATGGTATCGTAGTAAGTTGGATACCCTCAGGAAAAGGGTTTCTACTAGGGGATCTCCTTGAAGGGTTGTCGTAGCATTCCCACTCATACTTACCACTGTCCACACTTCTTCCCCTTCCCCTTTGTTTCCTCATATTTTGGGTTTTGGGATTCATTGACCCCAAGAAGGGATTGTACCTCATTTCATGGGAAGAAGGGGATAAAGGCCCAAAGGTGTTGCAACTAGCGCTGTAAAAGTCAAAATCCACAATGTATCCTTCTAGATTATCGCCCTAAGGTCCTTATATCTATGAAACACTTCTCCATAAAGATGAAGGACCTTTAAAAAAAATATGTTTCACTTGATGGGGGAATGCATTGCGATGCCCTTTAATTTCTAGTGCATATGGCACTCAATGTGTTTTAACTTCAAGTGGCATTGCGGTGCTCTTTTTCTTTCCATTTCATATAGCACTCGATGTTTGGACCATAAAAAATAGTGTTGTATTGTAAACGAAGGGATGCAACACACCTCCACAAAAGCATCCCTAAATGAGACAATATGATCCCTTGATATGTCAAGAACCCGATGCCCAAAAGTACTACCCCGATCCATGTCATACTCACTGCATGGACTATAGAGGGTCTTTTTGGGAAACTTTCCTTAACTTGGGGATTGGTCTACTCGATAGGGCACCATGACACCACTCCCATACCTAAATTTGGCAAAGTTTATAAGGTCTTGGAGCATTTGTTTAATTTGAAAAGGGGGGACTTAATGCACTTGCTTGGATGGATATTTTATTAAATKTGGCTTACTTGGCCTTATTCATATGACTTGTGGATCCTTGGAGGGTGTATCGGATTTTCTTTGCAGGTCCTTGCCCGGTGAGAGTCATTCATKTAGGGACTAAGCCACTTGGACCTTCATAGGGGAATGAAATCCCACCAGATGGATGTTGTGCCCCACACATTGGAGGCCTAGGATGATGAACGTTGCACATGGGATGATTCCCTTAGCACATGAACAAGGCTCAGAAACATTGAGAGGAGAGGACATTTCCCTCCTATGCCCAAATATTCCTCTTAGGAACCATGACATCATACTTTTGAGGGGATGTTTGGCTTATTTAGTGCACTGGTGGTGTTGTGGTCTTGTAACCCCACACTCTTTCTTGATTTGGGGATGATGTGGCACCTTCCTAGCATGACATCCTAGCCTTTGGAGGCTTATCTTCACACATTCCACCTTGGAGAAGAGTTTTATGGGATTATATGCCCTTATATTGTCATTTTGTAGCCTATGTGGGCAAAAAGAGCAAAATGATTTGCTAATTAAACATTGTAACTTTTGGTTTTGGCTTAAAATTAGGGTTTTAATGTAAAAGTGGACAAATGTGGACAAACATGACTTGGATTTTCCTCTATAAATAGAGGCAAGCCATTTTCACTTGGAACATAACGCATCACTCATGGAATTACTCTTTGGACTGTAATTTTGACCCTCTTAGACAATTTTGGCCTCTCTTTTTCTTTTCATAATGGATGCAACTCTTGTCTATTGGAGCATTAAAGGCTAGTGATTTCTCTTGATGGTATTTCTTGGCAAATCATTGGAATATTTTTGGTAGTAAGGGTTTCTTGCATGCTATCTTTTGGATTTGGTGAGTAATTTTTTGTAATTAATTGTCATTTTGCCTGCCTAAATTTAAGAAATATATCTTAAACCCTAGGAGGGGTAAAAAGGCTTACACCCTCCACCAAAGTTTATTCTTCTTTGCTATTGAAAGGCTATAAGAATTTCCACAAGGAGTAAGAGGGTTTACACCCTTGTTGCAAGGCTTGACTAGGCTTCATTTTTATAGGGAGTAAGTGGGTTTACACCCCTAGAATATTTTTAAACCCTAGTTCATCTTGGATTCCAAGCTAGACGATTTGGAAGGATTGTTGTTTTCTTGGGTTTTATAAGGGCTTAACTCTCAAGAAAAACTTCTTCTTTCTCTTTGATTAGTTTTCCTTCCAATGAAGAGAGTCCATTCACCCAATAACAAGACACTAATATTTTCATTTGAGATTGTATATGTTGCATTGATAAATGTGAAAGTTGAAGGATTGAAATTGATCAAGTTGAATTTGGATTCAACATGCTTTAGACTCTCTTCTACATCAAGGGTGTCTTGTTTTGTCAAGTGATTAGTTTGTTGTAACAAAATTCAAGCTACATTCATTAGGGTTGCATAAAACTTTCTTCCTTATACAATTTCTCCACATTTCTACCGCTGAAATTTTCTTATGAATTGTGATAATTAAACAATTGATAAAGTGATGCAGGGATTATGCAAGGATTTTCTGAGGGTCATAACTTTTGACTCGGTTATCCATTTGGGATGAAATTTTATAGGGAATTGTGTCTCAAAGAGTTCACTATCATGTTGATCTAATCCTTCATATTGGACATCATTTCAACACTTTTTCAAGGCCAAATTACTTCATATAAGGCCTCAAATTGGGGTTTTAGTGTTTTTATAGGAATTTTTAATTTTTTAATTATTAGTCATCTCTTAGTTTATGAACTTAATCATAAAAGTGAGTTGACAAATAGTGTCACTCTAGTTAGCTCTTAGTTATTGGTCAGTTTTAGAGTCATGCGATAATTTCCTAAGCTTAGTTGTTTTTCCAAAATAGTTGTTTTTCTAAAATCAATTGTTTTCAAAAATATCAGATAGTAGTTATAAGGGTTTGAACCTCCATTGTAATAGTTAGGATCGAGAAGGAATAGAATATAGTTATTTTCCATTCTCGTGTGTTTGCATGGTTTTTAGATCTTGTCAATGAATCTAAGTTTATTGGTTACATCATTTGGTATCAGAGCAGGAAGATGGATGGGAGAGGAAGAGGAAGAGCAGGGTATCTTTCTCAGATGCACAGAGATATGCCAAACCTCCAAAGGCAAGTATAATACCTTACAAACGTGTTGTCTAGTTAGATAATAATACAAAGAGAAGTGTTTGATGAGGGGATAGACCAAGGAGATGTAGATCGGCATACAAAACATGAAGAAGAACATGAAGAAGAACAATTAGAGCACATGAAATTTGAAGAAAGGATGTTGAGGGATATATAAGGGAGAAATGATAGGATCAAGATGGAAGTTTCAGAATATGTAAGGAATATTAAACCAGAGGATTTAATAGATTGGCTGAACTCCATGGAAATTGTTTTTGAATTGCATCCTATGTTAATGGAAAAGAAGGTGAAATTCACATGCACCAAGTTGAAGGGTCATGCAATGATCTGGTCGGATCATGTGTAGAAAGACAAAGCAAAAAAAGGAAAAGACAAAATTAGGACTTGGAACAAGATGGAAAAAAATTGCAAGATTTTTTTTTTCCTCTGGACTATGCCTAGACCCTTTTTCGTAGATTTCAGAACTTGAAGAAAAACCTATCCATCGTGGAGGAACTCACAAATGAGTTTTATCAGTTGTCAATTCACGTGGATCACCAACAAACTGATGAGCAGCTGGTTGCAAGGTATGTGAATTTTTTAAAATTTTCTATTCAAGATGAACTTAACATGCATAGGGTTCACAACATGGAAGAGGCATACCAAATAGCCTTAAAGGTAGAGGAAAATAAAAACCAACAAATTTATCAACAAAATAGAGGAGAAAGGAGGGGTACATCATCTTCCTCATGGGGTGGTTTTAACTATGGAAGAGGTGAATGGTCCCAAGGAGCTGAGAAAAGAGAAGATACTTGACAAGTAACCTGAATCAACCATGAGGAAGAGGATTTCAGAGGAGTAGAGGTTACGGTGGTGGAAAAGGAGTACCTAATGCGTGTTTCAGGTGTGATATAGATGGTCATAAAGCATTTGAATGCCAAAATTATAACATGCAAGATCCAAAGCAAGGACAAAAACCTAGTTTGATCTTGGTCCAAGATGAGAATGAAAAAGAAGGAATTGAATCTGGAGTCTTGCCTAATATGGGGGAGAGTCTCATGATACGAATTTCAATGGTGATTCCCGAAAAAGAGCAAAGGAAGAGTAGCGACAATGAATATTCTTGGCTTCAGACAAATATTTTTCGAACCAGATGCACTTTCGGGGGAAAGGTATGTCAAGTTATTATTGATAGTGGAAGTTGTGAGAGTATGGTTTCCAAAGAGATGGTTGATAAGTTGAAATTACGTTGTGAAACACATCCCTTTATTACCAAATTGCATGGTTCAAAAAGGGGAACGAAGTCACCATTAATAAAATATGTTTGATCAAGTTTTCCATCGGTAAGACTTATAAAGATGAAGTATGGTGTGATGTCATTCTGATGGATGCATGTCATCTATTATTGGGGAGGCCTTGTAAATATGAAAGAAAATTCATGCATGATGGAGGAAAGAATACCTACACCTTTTGGAAGGATGGATCAAAAGTCGTTTTATTTCCCCTTAAGGATGAGGGGAAAATTAAGAATATGTTGTTAGAAAGAGAGTTTGTTAAGGAAACGAAAGTAACATGATTTTGTTATGCATTAATAGTGCAAAAAGGTGTCATGGAAGACATATCAATTCCTACTAAAGTGGTCAAGTTACTAGAAGAATATGTTGATGTTATCCCTAATGAACTACATGATGGTCTTCCCCCAAAGAGGGGTATTCAACATCACATTGATCTAATCCCAGGACCATATTTACCTAATCAAACAGTCTATACGATGAGACCTACACAAAATTCAGAGCTCAACCGACAAGTGACATAACTTATAAAGAAAGGCTTGGTAAGATAAAGCATGAGTCCATGTGTTGTACCAACATTGTTTACTCCCAAAAAGGATAATACATGGAGGATGTGCACAGATAGTAGAGCAATCAATAAAATTACCATCAAATATTAGTTTCCTATACCGTGCTTGGATAACATGATGGATGTGCAAGCCAAAGCTAAACATGTTAGTAAGATTGATTTGCGAATTAGATACCACCATATCTGAATTAGTGAAGGGAATGAATGGAAAAATTCCTTCGAGACTAGGGATGGACTATATGAATGGATGGAGATACCATTCGGGTTGTCCAATGCATGTAATAATTTCATGTGGTTGATGAATACTATGCTTCGACTTTATATTGGTAAGTTTGTTGTTGTTTATTTTTATGACATCCTAGTTTTTAGTAACAACAAAGAAGATCACTTGCAACATTTAAAAATTATATTGGATGCATTGAGAAAACATCAACTTTATGCAAACTTGAGGAAATGTAGGTTCTTTCAAGAAAGTTTGTTATTTTTGGGTTTCTTCATCTCGACATAAGGAGTCAATATGGATTCAAAGAAGGTCAGAGCAATTTGGAGTGGCCTAGTCCTAGGAACATAACAAAGGTAAGAATTTTCCATGGGATGGCTACCGTTTACCAAAAATGTATTCAAAATTTTAACAGTATTGTAGCACTCGTAACAGATTGCACCAAAGGAAAGACATTCATGTGGACCAGTGAAGATGAGGAAAGTTTTAAGTTTATAAAGAAGAAGTTAATTGAGGCACCCATATTAGCCTTACTGGATTTTGATAAAGTGTTTGAGGTAGATTGTGATGCTTCACATGTAGGCATTGGAGTTGTACTTAGCCAAGCAAGTATATCAATTGCATTCTTTAGTGAAAATTCGAATGAGGTAAGAAATAACTACTCCACATATGATGCAGAATTTTATGCAATTGTGCAAGAATTACGACATTAGAGGCATTATTTAGTGTCGAAAGAGTTTTTGTAATATACTGACCATATTGCATTAAAATATGTAAACACCCAAAAGAAATTGAATAGTAGACATGCAAAATGGGTCTCTTTCTTACATTGAGGCTACACCTTTGTTCTGAAGCACAAATCATGACGGAAGAATCAAGTTGCATATGCTCTGAGTCGGCGCTTTGACAACCATGTAAAATCAAGTAATTGGGTTTGTTGCATTAAAGGATCTCTATGCATCTAATAATTGTTTTCAAGATATTATGGAACAATTGAAGAATCCAGTTGCTGGGAACATGGATCTTAATCAGGGTGAATATTTTATGCAAGATGGATACCTATTCAAAGGAAAAAAACCATGCATTTCAATTGGTTCAATGAGGGAAATTATTATCAGAGACCTTCACAGTAGTGGTTTGGCACGACATTTTGGAAAGGATAAGATGTTATCCTTAATCAAAGATAAGTATTACTAGCCGAAGATGAAAAATGATATAACCAGGTATGTGGCACGGTGTAGGATTTTCCAAATGCCTAAAGGACACTCACATAACACAGGGTTGTATATGCCATTACCAGTTCCTACGAGCCCATGGATAGATTTGAGCATGCATTTTGTGTTGGGGCTCCCAAACACACAACGAGGTAATGATTCTATTTTTGTGGTTGTTGATAGGTTCTATAAAATGGCTCATTTCATTGATTACAAGAAAACTAGTGATGCATCTAGGGTGGAAGAATTGTTTTTTCAGAAGTTGTTAGATTGCATGGGGTTCCAAAAACTATTACCTCTAATAGAGATACTCGGTTCTTGGATCATTTTTGGAGGACTTTATGGAATAAAATGGGGACTAAATTATAGCTCAACAGTGCCTATAACCCCCAAAACAGATGGAAAAACCGAGGTAGTAAATCAAAGTTTGGGAAACCTGTTACAGATCATTGTTGGAGAGAATCCCAAGCAGTGGGATTTGGATTTACCTCGAGAAGAATTTGCCTACAATAGTTCAGTGAACATATCTACAAGAAAATATTCATTTTAGGTTATTTACGGTAGAAATCTTATGGGTGTCCAAGATTTGGTGCAACTACCACTTGGGGATAGGATCAATGATGATGGGGAAGCATTTGTAGAAAAAATTTAACAGTTCCAACAACAGGTGAGACAAAAACTACAAGCTAGTAATGAACAAAACAAAATTATAAAATATGTTCACCGACGATATCAGGTATTCAATGAAGGTGATTTGGTGATGGTTTATTTACGGAAATAATGGTTTCCTAGAGGAACCTACCACAAATTGAAGTGCAAGAAAATTGGTCCTTGCAATATTCTCAAGAAAATCAATGACAATGCTTATCAGGTCGATTTACCATCTGATCTCGATATCTCCCATGTGTTTAACATTATAATCTATATATCTTCCATGGGGACGATCTGGGTGATGACAATGAGGCAGAGGTGGATTGGAAACAGGCCATTCCGATAAAGAATTATCTAGGTGGATATCGGTGGCCACCCACCTTTTCCGACTAGCTCAAAACAATTTTTCTGGCAATTTTGGCAATTTACTATTTTTACCAGGTTTTAACTTTCGGGGCCATTTTGAGGGCCTAAATGAAGGTTTTTTGAGATTGAGGTTCTCAATGATATCCAACTACATGATTGAGCCCCCAAAATGAATCTCCTCGATGATACATTTCCAACAAGCTATCATACGCCTAAAACAGAGATCATATGCAAAAGTTACGACCCCGGGAAGTTGATGTACTAACTTACCCAAATGGAGCCCACATGACTTTTGGTGCTTCATCTCCTAGGGTTAGGTTTTTGGATGTCTAGGGTTTTTGGCATTCCTGTTTATTGTAAAAATTCCTTCATAACCTCATTGTAATCATCTTCTTGCGAATGCGAGTAGCCGTCACATCTCTTCTCAAAGATAAGTTGCCACCATTCTAGCGAGTCTTTCACTCTGTATTTTTACAGTCTCTTTACATTTATTTCATTAATAGAAATCGTATATTATTGTATCTATGTGTTTATGGTTGCATATCTGATATATTTCTGTTATAATTATTGGATATACGCGATATCTCTGTGCATTTCTTTATTATATCTCCGCTCTCATTTCGTGCTGAAAATAATCTGGATCAGTGGTATCAGAGCAGGCTGTTCTTGATCATTCTTTTCAGTGCATGTTCCTGACGAGGTCTGAGTATAGAAAGTTGGGTCTCAAGCTTGTCTCTCTTGAGGACAATCGCTCTCGCACACCCAAGAAACCCTCAATGACGAAAGAAAAGAAAAACAACGGAGCAAATGATCCTATCAGTCTGTTGCTTGAGCAAGCTCTCACGTGACAAAGGGACGAAATGATGGAGAATTTTTCCCACATCCTTCAACTCATGTCGATAGCAACAGATGCATCTTCATCAAGCAGCCACTTTGGAATCTAACAAGAACCCCAAAGATTTCAAGCTTCATATACTCGGGCATACAGTTGTAGGCATTGTTTTGTATAATTTTGGAGTTTATCACATGTAAATGGGCATATGGCTATAAAACCTTGTTTAGGCATGTGTACCCCTAGTTTCATGGTTCATTGGTGTAAGGTATATATGTAAACCTAAGTTATAGGAATAAATGGGGCATGTTGTAATCCCAAATACTTGGTTAATAAACTTTGAGGGGGAAAGGTGTTTATCCCAAATCAAGTTTAAAGGGAGAATATTAGGTTAAACTTGACTTGGTCAAATAAGTTAACCTTGATTTGATCATTATGGGTTTACCATAGGTAGATTACATGAACATGGTATTTGGTGTCTCATGGTATTCACCCATGGTATTAGATGTGATAAAACATATTTAAAGGATTTGTGTTCTCCAATGTAATATTCCTTAAGTGGATGGCCTTATCCAAATTGGCCATGGATTGGTTAAATTGGCCAGGGGATTAATGAAGATATAGATTTGTAGTTGATTTTCCTAGTAAAGGGTTTCTAGGGTAATTTGTTGATGTTCACATTAGGGATGATTTTAAGGATGGAAATTTATTTTAAAATGTAGAAACCTTGGCGAATATTACTAATCCTTCATATTTMAACTATAAATGTTTGGCGATATTTTTTAAAAAATATTCAAATTTATAAGTATTTTACATATTTTTTTATAAATTTTTGGGGATTTTTAAGGTCAAATAATTTTATCCTATCGAATTTGGGCGAATCATTTTTAAAATAGCGAATCTCATTTTTTGAAAAACCATGGAAAATTAGCCCATYAACGAAATTTAGCCCCTAAAATCATCCCTRGTTCACATTTATGTGTTTGATTTGTGATTTATTTGTTTCTTTTATTGTGCTATGGTTTTACAACACTTTCAACTCACAAGAGAAGAAATCATATCACTATGATTACACAAGCACTAATCATTGTTACAAGAGTAACAAATGATATTCTAATATTTTTGAAAGAATTAGCATCACACCAACTATCAATATCTAAGGTACAAAGTAGTTGTTATTAACAAAGACAATAAAACATGGGCTAAGTTCATGAATAAACCTAGGCTAAGTCAACAAACAAATCCCCATATGGAGCACTCCTCAAAACAAGGCATCCACTTGTCACACTAGGGTTCATCCAACCCCCAGGGTAGTGTGACCTCCAAGTTAGTTGTCCACATGTCAAGAATTCATTCTCCAAGATTGTGCACCCTCTAATCAATGACTCTCAATCCAAGTGTTCCTCCTCAAAATGTGTGTAAGGTGGTTACATTCTCATAAGGCCAAGTTCTCAACCTCCATGTGCCTAACACCCCACTAGAAGGTAGTTTCTCCACAGGTGCCAAGCACCAATCCTCATCAAGTGCTCCCTTGTAGAAGATGTCAAATATGCCACAATTTCCAACTACCACCTCAAGAAGTGTGTATCCCTAACATTGATCCCAAGACAAGCATACACCCTATCTAACTTCTCCAAATGTAAGTCAAATATAAACAAAAGGGTTAAGGGACCATAAGCCCTTCACATCCCATGAAACGTTCTCCTATCTAGGTCGAAACAATTTTGAAGAAACAAAAACCCAACATGTATCCTTATTCCAAAGTACCTCAAAAAATCATTAAGCATTAGTTTAAGAGTGAGAAATTGAGGAAATGATTTGAAATTTTTATTTCAAATTATCTTACTACCACCCTTAATACTATTTGGTATTATTATTACTATTACTTATTATATTAATTAGATAACATGTTTAATAAATAAGAAAACAAAAATATGGTGTGTATGCTTAATTCAAGTTGCATTTATTTTTGTCCCCAACTCCCAAGGATAAATAAGGAGATGATGTCTCGAGGCCCTTAGGTTGCAGACATGGAGTATCGAGAGATAACTTGACCAGTAGTGTCCTCTTTCACAGATAGAAGCTTTCTTTACCATCACAGATCTCAAGTTCGACATGAGGGTATCCACCACATCAGCTGGCTTCTAGAAGACATTGTGTCTTGCTCCATGAGGTACAAGTTAGGCATTATGGTTAGTGCCATTTCAATATTTTAGGCATTTGAGTTTGTTTCATTTTAAATTTCTTATGATTATGTAATGTCTTCTTGGAAATTATTCTTTTTTCTTTGTTTCACCTTGGTGGTTGACATTGCGCCCTAGTATGTGGTCACCCTTAGGAATAGGTTTTCTACTAGGAGGTCCCCTTAAATGAATTGTCCCCTTGAAGGAATAGGTTTTCTACTGGGATGTCCCCTTAGGATTAGGTTTTATACTAGGAGGTACCATTCCTGACCATACTTGCCACTTTCCACACTCCATCCCCTCATCTCCTTATCTTTTGGGATTTTTGGTTGTACTCACCCAAGAAGGGATTGTCCCTCATTTCATGGGAAGAAGGGGCTGAAGTCCTAGAGGCTTGTACCTAGCAAAAGATAAAACCCAATCATGAACCTTCTATATGATCGCCTATGGATCCCTAAGACAATGACATGATTCTCATAAGAAACTCATGGGACCCATGAGAATAACTAATACAAAATTCCAAACAAGGTAGAGTGTGCGTGGGAAATGTTTTTCATGCTTAGGTAGAAGTTAGTCACATCGTCTTCAAATTAGGGAAGCATGATGTGACCATGGCAGAGTCAAAGTGGGCATTTGTTTTCATGCTTAGGTAGAAGCCCCACTTTATCTTCAACCTAGAAGCATCTTAAAAGAACAAAACGAATGTACAGCCTGATTATTTTCCGGATTCAAACTAAATAAAGGTTTTCTAAATTTCAGTTTATAAACGTCTTTTAATGAATTTCTTATACTTGGAATAAACCAGGAATAAACAACAACAACAAAATAATGATATCAATAGCAGCAGAGTAATGATAACAACAACACAATACATACCTCCACCTGCAGGTTGGTTTATCTAGTCCCTTTTATGTGTGATCATGTTCTTGTTCTTGCCCTTTTTCTTGCCCAGAATTAATATTAACCTCCCAACCAGCTAGGAACAACCTCTCCAACTCCATAGCTCCAGGAATCCTTGCGGTTTCCTGGCCCTTGAGCCTAAAATTTCCAGCAACACCAGTGCCCTGTGAGAGCTCCCCAAAACCACTTCTCCAATTTCCTCCTCCTCTCCTCCGTTTTCAATTCAGAAATCCTCAAACATAAATAATCATCCCCTTCCAAGTCCTCCCCTTCTTCCTTATCCTCCTCTCCCAAAGACCCCCCATTAATTCTCAACAACCTTATCCCCCCATTAATTACTTCACCCACCTTTTAATAATAAAATAATAAAGACTCATTAATATATTTTAATAATTAATTAAATTAATATTTATCATTCATGATAATTACATAGTTAATTAGGGTTGTTACATACACCCACCCTTCAAGAAACTTCGTCTCGAAGTTAGAGTAATTTACAATACAAGGGTAATGACACATGGTTCATACATCCACATCAAATAAACAACATTATTAGTAAGCAAAAAAAACTTATACATACTAGTGTACATGTGCAAGAAATGCATGTGTAGCTAGGAAATACAAGGCTTGCGCATGTACTAACAAAATTAATTATCACACCTAAAGTAATTCTTGTATGTGTCCAATCCAATCAACGAGACCATTCATTTCATAAAAGATAGTAAACTATTTAAAATGTTCACAAAATCCCTCAATTATAATAATTTAGCACAACAACGTTCATTTAGGTATTTGGAGCTCAGTTAAGCAATTATAAATATACATATATACATATTCTCTTTTCAAAAAGGGGAAAAACAATAAATTCTACTATAAGTCAAAATCCCCATACACTCTCAACTATTTCTATTCATCCTTCCTCCCTAACTTAACTATGTCTTCCATCCCTATCCTTCCTCTCTTGGACTATCTTGGTCAACTATATTGACCTAACTCCAAATAGAACCCGTAAGCGGAAGTGTCACTCTCTTGACCAAGATTCCCTAGAAGGCAACTAATAATCATCATCACACGTCTAGTGGAGCGTGAGCTAACACCATCCTCCCATGACTCTAGGTTTTAGAGGATACACGGTGGGAAATGCCTCCATACACTGGACGATGATTCTAGCCTTTGGATGCCTGAGGTGACACCGTGGAGGACCAACTAACCTAGCCCTTTGTTGTCCCAACGATTTTCTCTTGAGGACAAAACGTCACATTTGAGGAGCATGATGCCACCCTAGGGCTAGGGTTGTGGTGGTGGTGTTGATGTTGAMTGACACTTGGCACGTTTTGATGGGAGAAGGCTTGAATTGGAGGAGAAATACCTAACACATGCGAGGGAGGATCTAGAAGGCCCAATGAATTCCACTTTCCACTCCAATGACTTACATAAAGTGTCAAAATGTCACCCTTTAGAAGGGTTGACGTCATCATAGGGCTTATGTTGTGCAATTTTAAATTTTAAATTTTAATTTATCTTGTAAAGGGGAAAAGTAAGGGTTGCTGACCCCTTACATTGTGGTTTACCCTAAAATTAAGTGGACAAACAATTTTAGGAGGATTTGTATAAATAAGGATCACTTCTATTTCATTTTGGATTTAACATTTTTGGGAGAAGAGATTCCTTGGCTGAAATCTGCACCCTACTTGGGAATTTTTACATATCTTTCTTGTAATGGTTTTAATTTGGCTATTGGAAGGATGGGTGGTGTGATATCTCTAGTGGAGGTATATTTCTTTCTTTATGGTGGATTTCCTTGGTTAAAAAGAGGTTTATCTTGTTAATACTTGGACTAGGTAAGGAATGTTTATTGATATTGCTTCTTTTCTTGGTTGCAAGGTTAATTTGCTTAAGATTTTGGGGAGTATAAATGCATATAACCCCACTAAGACCATTATATTTTTCTTGGAATAATTTGTTGCATAAATAAATCCTAGGAGGAGTAAAAGGGTTTACACCCTCCTAGGGGTCTTCTTAGCTAGCTTAACTTGCATTGGGGAGTAAAAGGGATTACACCCCCAAGAAAGTAGTTGAACAAGATATTTAATTTTTTATACTCCATAACTCAATATTTAAAGGCATTAATCTTCTTGCATTGGAGAAACAAAATCATTGCATTGGGATATGTGAAAACACGAGATATTGTAATTGTCTAAGTTGGAAACTTTTGCTTGCTCTTAAGACTTTCTTGGCCCACTATGTCATCTCACTTCTCCATGTATTTTTCGTTGTTGTAGTAATTTCAACATACAACCATTAGGGCTGCATCAAACCTCCCTCTACTTTTATTATTACTCACTTTTCAATTGTCAAAAGTTGGTAATAAATTTCCCTTATAATCTACTAGCCTCAACGTACTTTTTGGGTGGTTTACTTGCTTCTTTTGTGGGTAGAAATGTTATGTTGTAGAAATAGTTTTCTACAGCTATAAGGATGACAAAATATCTTTGCAATACTGTTGGCATATTTATTACAGACAGAAGGCAGAGTATTTATTTTTCATTGATGACAAGCTCAACCCGATGATGACGAACAAGAGAAAGTGGCAAGACCAGCAACGCAGGGATGATGGCATGGCAAGATCAGAAGTGTAAGCTCATGAGGAGGAGCAACAATGATCGTTGGATCACCCATCCCGAATTCTCGATGGTCATCAAATATGAATCAAGACAGGAGGAGCACGCAAAAGAGGAGAACAAATCTCAGGCGTCAGATCTGAGCGCGAAGACTGACCATCATCGGATCTAGAAGAAGGAGCACGATCTTTAAGTACAATATGAAGTGGGATTACAAAGTCCTGAAAGCAGGAGGACCGTTGATCCAAGAAGGACACATG
Organism: Picea mariana; assembly: GCA_032191745.1. Taxonomy (NCBI): domain Eukaryota; kingdom Viridiplantae; phylum Streptophyta; class Pinopsida; order Pinales; family Pinaceae; genus Picea; species Picea mariana. The sequence goes on from JASDQU010817490.1 coordinate 27,415, forward strand.
GTGAAAGATCAGGGCACGACAAAAACTTTGTTTCGGAGTTTCGCAGATCAGGAAATCCAAAAGGAGGAGGTGCTCTAACCCCTCAAACTTGTGATATGCGAAATTGTGATAAACAATCATGATCATTGGATGCAGACTACACATGGCGAGAGGTCAAATTTTCACTGACTGGAAAGTCAAAGGAAGCAGGAGCTCTATCCTTTGAAATCACAAAACGTGAAAGCATGATTCAATCTGAGTCGTTGATCAAGGGAGAGCATGGACCATTGATCTGACTCCATTTTGGAGTTTCGGTGATCGCGACATGGAGAGTCGAGACACCTCATCACAGGATTCCCGAAATCGTGAGTCATGAAAGTGATTTATGGATAAGTTCTTGGTCACAGCCATGGGCATGTGAAGGAAGGATCTTGCAAGTTGCAAGGCTCCATTTTTTGATCGGGAGTTGGAAGAGTCAGAGTGACTCGCAACAAAATTTGCGAAAAGTGAAATTGCATAGTGCTTATTGGTGTAGCCGGTGGTCATCGTCAGTGGTCACGAAAAGGGAAGGTAATAATTGCTAAGCCCTATTTTCGGAGATCGTGACATGGAAAGTCGAGATGCCTCACCACAAGATATCTAAAATGTGAAATGTGAAATCACTTTCTGATTAGCCTGTGGTCACAGCCAGTGGACACATGGGATAAACGCGAGATCCTGCATATGTAATCCAACGGTGCTGCTTATTTGGGAATATGATTGAAGGACCATTGTTTCTCTTCATGATTAACTGTTCAGTTATGATTCAGTTAGATGAACTAAATCATGATTCTTGAATGGTTGGCGATTCATTTGTTGAGGCGTTTTTTCCCAAGGAGATTCAAGGTGTGACTGAAGAGGCTGGTGTGGATAAAAAGAGACATGTAGCGACTGTGTATTTTTGGTTGTTCGAACTAGAAAAATGAATTGAACTGGGAGAAAGGAAAATCACAGTATGTGTAGAGTGAAATCAATCTCAGAGATGAGAAACAGAAGTTGAACAAACAGAAGCAAAGAAGATTTCCAGAATAGACTGAAGCATAGAAAAGTTATAGAGCAAAGAAGAATCAATAAGAATTGATATATTCGTATTGTTGATTATTCAACCAAAAATTATGAACAGGGAGGTAGGGTGGTACTAGGGAGGACTGTGGTCCTCTGATATTCAAGTTGGTTCTTGAATATTGGAAGTTGTATCTTCCATCTAGTGGTGGCTAGAAAAATAGGGTGGCAGGGTGGTGCTAGGGAAAACACAAAGTTTTCTATATGCAAGTTGGTGCTTGTATAAGTCTAGTTGGTGCTGGAACAATTAGGGAGTTGATGCTTCCTTCTAGTGGGTGCTAGATAAGTAAGAGAGTTGGTGCTCTCAGCAAGTTGGAGCTTGCAAGATAGAGGTAGTAGCCTCACTTTGAGTTGGTGCTCAAAGATAGATGATGTACAGAACTTAAAAGACTACCTATCATTCGAAGAAGAAGAGGTTTTCTCCCTTTATGGGTTTCCTCGTGAAGATATGTCTCTGTGTATATATTATGTGTGATTGATGTTCTTTATTTATGTTGTTCATATCTTGTATAATATTGATGGTCACTTGGAAGAGATTAAAAATTATTTTGAATAAGTAATATATTGCTTAAGCTCGGTAACAACTGTTTCACCCCCCCTCTCAGTTGTCTTAGTAATTTCAACAATTGGTATCAGAGCGGGTTCCTTTTACTTAAAGGTACATCTGTAAGCTTAAACATGACAAGTCACGTAGGGACTTCAACCAATAATCCTCCTCTCTTTGATGGAACAAATTTTTCCTTCTGGAAGGTTAGAATGAGAACATACTTAATGGCCTTAGGTGTTGATGTTTAGGATGTAGTAGAGACTGGATATACAAAGCCTGTTGTGCTAGCTTCCAAGGATGATAAGTTAGAGTTTAGCTTTAATGCTAAGGGAATGAATGCTATCATGAATGGACTTGCTGAAGATGAGTTTGTAAAGGCGATGCATCTTGAAACTGCCAAAGCAATGTAGGATAAACTTATTAGCAGTTATGAAGGAAATGAGAAAGTAAACGATGCCAAACTTCAAACAAATAGATTGAAATTTGAAAAACTAAAGATGAATGAAGATGAAACAATTAGCAAGTATTTTTTTAAGATTTGAAGAACTTGTGAATGCCATGAAGGGTCTTGGTGAGAAGATTGAAGAATCATTTTTAGTTCAGAAGATTTTAAGATCTCTTCTTGATAAATTTAATCCAAAAGTCTCTGCAATAGAAGAACTAAATGATCTTAAAACTCTTTCCATTGATCAAATCCTAGGAACTCTAACTACATATGAAATGAGAATTAGCAAAGATAAATCCATTACTAGAGAAGCATCTTTTAAAGCAGACAAGGATGTTGACTCAGAACTAGATGACATTGAGGCAAAATTTGTGAGAAGGTTAAAGAAAGGATCAAGTAAATACCAAGGCAAGCTGCCATTCAAATGCTTTAACTATGGTAAAATAGGTCATTTTGCATCTAAGTGTCCTAACAAGAAAAAGGACCAAAAGGACCAGAACTCTGATGATAAAAAGAAATACAAATTTAAGAAATATAGTAAAAATAAAAGTTTGTGTGCAAACAATGATGACTTCTCATAAGACATAGATAGTGATTCATCATGTGAAGACAAAGTGAATGATTTTGTTCTTATGGCTATGGGAGATCTTGATGATGAACATTCAGTAGGTGAAATGGATGATGAAGAAACTATGGTGGATATGGAAGGTGAATTAATCAGTTCTTTGGAAGAAATTGACAGACTCAGACATAAGAAGAGAAAACAAAAACAGTTGTTGATGCAGTTTAAAATGAATGGTAGAAAAACCTAATGAAGACTTTGATCTACTAAAAGTGGAGTTATAAGAGACAAATAAAATAGAAGACATTTTGAAACAACAATTATTAGAGAAGAAAGCGAGGCGTGAAGCCTTAGAAGAAGAGATAGTAAAAACCAGAAAGGAAATGGAGAAGGTTAAGGCATTGTATAACCAAAATCTGTCAAGTATTAAAGCATCAGAAGGTTTAAAATCCATTCTAAATCAACAAAGGAATCCAAAGTTGAAAGTTGGCTTGGGCTATGAAGAAGGATCAAGTAGTGATCATTCAAGTAATACAGAACCCATCAAGTTTTTCAAATCTACAATCATTGACAACAATCACTCTGCAGAAACAAAGAAATAAAATCAACCACCAAGAAGGAATGAAAAAGAAAGTACCAGAACTGATCAGAGAAACTCTCAGCATGGAAGAAATCGATCCTCTCAAAGAAGACGGTCTTTTTCCAGGTACAAAGGATTTTTCTATGGATATTTTTTTTTCTGTTCTAACTTTGGTCACAAAGCTATAACTTTTTCTTTAAGATGTAGATATGAGCAAACAAGTTATTCAAAGAATAGTTATCTGCCACAACAAAGATTGAGACAACCAAGAAACAAACAACCACATACTATAAATCATATGATGGTTGGGAGAAAGATGCAGGTGAAACATAACAACAGTTATGAGCATAACAATCATTATGATCTGCTATTCAGTGAACCAGAATGTTATAACTGCCATAATTATGGACATAAAGTTGTAGACTGTCGCTGAAAGAACTTTAAGCCATATCTGAATCCCGTTGCTGAAAATTTCAAGGTTTGGAAGAAGAAAGAAGATGACCAGTGCGGATTAGTGTTATCAGCCCAAAGACAAAATAATCCCTGGTATATTGATAGTGGATGTTCCAAACATATGACTGGAGACAAAAGTAAGTTTCTAACTCTAAGTGAAAACAAATCAGGGAATGTAACTTTTGGAAACAATGCACCAGGAAAAATAAAAGGTAAAGGAATGGTAAGCCTAAGTAATGGAAAATGAAAAGCTCAAGATGTGTTATTTGTAGATGGTCTGAAACATAATCTACTAAGTGTCAATCAACTTTGTGACAAAGGATGTGAAGTTGTTTTTACTTCTAAATATTATAAAATAAAGTATGTGAATTCAGGACAACTGGTTGCAAAAGGGATAAGAACATAAAACAATGTCTATGTGTTAAAAGAAGAAAAAGAAGAATTCCACTTAAGCAAGTACGATGGAAGTTGGATATGGCATAGGAGACTTGGAAACCTAAATTTTGATCATATAACCAAGCTTAGAAACAATGGGGCAGTAAAATATCTTCCAAAGATATCAAAGCCATATGACTTTGTTTGTAAACCTTTCCAAATAGGAAAGCTTACTCTGACACAATTCAAATCTAAAAACTTTCCTTCAACATAAAAACCTCTCCAGTTAGTACATATGGATTTATGTGGACCCTCAAGAAAAGAAGGTACAGGAAAAGAAAACTATTTTATGTTGATTATTGATGATTATTCTAGACTAACGTGGGTTGTCTTTTTGAAGGCAAAATCTGAAGCATTTGAAAAATTCAAAGTGTTTAAGGCTCTAATTGAGAATCAAATAGGAAAAATATTGAAGGCAGTAAGGTCTGATAGAGGAGGAGATTTT
>JASDQU010817490.1:43731-61886 GCA_032191745.1 Picea mariana
TGTCTTAGTAATTTCAACAAATACTTGTTTATAACATCCTTGTTTTATTGATAAAGTCTTGTGCTTTCATAATTGAGTTATACTAGTGATTTATAGCTCATCTCTTGCATCATTTACCTAAATTTTAGCATCTTGTTAGCAGTTTTAATAATCATTTATGTGTTGATATATATCTATGTTGATTGTTGAAAATAGGGACATCAATATTAAATTGCTTGTCAAGTTAACCATAAGCTTTCATACTCGTCTTTTCTTGTGTATCAGGCAAGTACAATCATCTTCTGCAGGTACTCAAATTTTTTGACAACTATTCACCACTTATGAGACTCATTTTCAAGTTATCTTCGACTTAGTACCTTGACCTATAGGGGCATCACTCCCATCGTCTCACTTTCCATCTCATTTCTCCCTAGGGTCACCCGTGACTCCTCCTTGAGTTGGATTCTTCCTTCACTAAATCAAGGGAGGGTTTATCTGAGGTGACAATGGGTAAACTCTCCCACCATTATCACCATCTTGTGGATTGGGTCAATATTTTCCCAACCTACAGTTTGTGTGATAACATTTTGGCGTCATTTCCAGGGAGTATTTTGAATCCTCTTTCATGCCCTAATGACATTTTGACAAGATTCTTTCCCAAAATCTTTACCCCTATCTTGTCTAGCAACTCCACTTGAAGGACATCCCCCTTCCACCCTTGATGAGCTATTTTTGAAGCCCATCTCGTGACTCCACCTTCACAGAATTCGTCTTCCCTCAAGACTTTTCCCCCTTGGAGATTCAATCCTTCTAAGGTTACCTTCACAGAATTCGTCTTCCCTCAAGACTTTTTCCCCTTGGAGATTCAATCCTTATAAGGTTTACTAAAGAAGGCCCCCTGATCCAAAACGGATCCAGAGAAGGCTAAGAATAACTAAGAATTCACAGAGGCAACTTAGAACGCTCAGAATGGCTTCAACAGACAGAGAAAGGGAAAAAATTAAAAGTTCCCAAAACTCGGTGAAAATGGCATGACCACAAAGAGAGAGTTGCAAGGTTTCTAATGGCACAAATGGATCTTCAAACGGAGTTACGGTTTGAAACATATTTGCGGTCAAAGTTGCGGTCAAACAGGGCCAGTCAGCAGGGGACACATCATTGTCTGTATTGCTGACGTCAGCATGACATCGAAAGATGACATGGCATGTTGACATCGTCATAGGAGATGCTAATGTCAACATGCCACATGAAAACACCAAAGGCTACCATCTGTCACCCACCATTGGACTTTTCAAGGGTCCACATGGGCCAATAGGAAAGTGCCACATGGCACCCCCAGGAGAAACCACGTGGCACCATCCAAGGAGTGCCACATGTCATGTACGGTTGATTGGGTGTGATGTCAGAATTCAGATGGACCAATCAGAAGATTCCACGTGGCCCAATTAGTGGGTGACACGTTGCATCCCCGAAACGCCCAAGGACGACCCGTTTTCGAAAATTCAAAAAAAATATTTTGGTGGGACCCTGCCATATCTGGTGACAACCACCATATCTAGAAGTTTCTAACCAAGTATGGCAGAATTTATAACAAAAACACTAAAATGGGAGCCCGTGGGGTTTGACCCCGGAACCTCCCCATAGCTAGCACCCTAACTTTAGCACCAATGCCAATCTGCGTAAACGGTCACATTGAAATATCCATCCTTCAAATTTATATTAAAGATGATTTTCACCAACCACCAGGGGAGGCGTGGTCGTACATCCACCGGCACAGATTTCGAGATGAGTAATTTCATTATTGTAGGTTGTAGTTGACACAAAAACCGAGACAAGATTTCTCTTGGGCCTGGGAGTGACAGAGTCGGATAAGAGAATGGAGACATTCAATTTTGGGTAATTCAACACCACGAATCCAATGATGATGTTTGTTTTCTGATCTGAGCATTATTTCTGCAGCTTGATTTCAGAATGAGGTACATTCATGTATTTTCCAAATTCTTTTGTTGAGTTAATAAAAGAGCCTACCCATTTGAGAGTAGGACTCGGAGACATAGTCCACTAGGGATGAACTCCGTTATCAAGTTTTTGTGTTCATATATGATGCTTATGTCTCTTCATTTCTAAGTTTTCCCTTCTTTAATGGTGCACTTTAATGTATGCTCATTTAATACAATTCTTTATAAGTCATGATGAAAAGATCCCAGATCATGTTGGTATCAGACCAATCATCTTTGACTTGAATTGTTGAGTGTTAATGCTTACTAGGGCCAAGCATAAGCAGGGTGAAGGAACTATAAATACTTCCAATCCTGAAGTTGGTCGTGTATCTAGAAGGAAGAAAATGGCAGAAAAGGACAAGCGTGATGAACAAGAGAAAAAATTTCACATGGTATTTTATCGCATGTCAGAAATGGTCGAGCAAATGTATGGAGATTACGAGAAGAGGATGAAGAAGAAAGGGAAGAAAAAGGAAGCACATGCAGATGATGATGCTTCGGTAAACCAAGGGGATGGAGGAGATCCTCCTGAGCCTCCATCTTCACCTTAAAGTTCTAGTTCTTCTTCCCCTGAACATTCTCATCATTCTAGTCATTCTAGCCATAAAGCCTCTTTTAAGAAACCATTATTAAAGCTTGATGTAAAATTTTCTTTACCTATGTTTAATGGAGATGCTAATCCTGAAAAGCTAGATAATTGGATCTGACAGATTGAAGTGTATTGTTGTGTCCAACATATTGATGAAGAGGAGGTTAAAGTGCAACTAGCTTCTCTTCAGTTGGAAGGCATTGCTCTCGTATGGTGGGAGACCAAGCTTTGGGACATAAGTAAGTGTGGTAATCTTCTTTCCTCATGGTCAGAATTTAAATCAATGATAAGGAATCAATTTTATCCATTAGGATATTTACATAAAGCAATGATGGAATGGAAAAATCTAAGGCAAGGTAAAGGTCAAACAGTCCAAAGTTTCACAGAGGAATTTAGGAAGAAATCACTGAACATTCCTTTAGATTCCTATGAAACGTTAATGAAGTATATTGGCGAACTTTACATTTATATTCGTCATACTTTACTATTGTTTAACCCCACCAGTCTTGACAAAGTTTTTGTGCAAGCCACTCACCTTGAAAGCAGGAGTAACAATGGATAGGAGGAAAATCCATTCAAGCCCTCTAAAAACCATTTCAGTGGGAAAGGAAATGGGAAGGACAAGAGGATAGATACAGCAAAGAAGGAAGAAGGAAAACCCTCTTGTAGCCATTGCGAGAAAATGGGTCATGACAATGAACATTGTTGGAAACTACATCCAGAGTTAAGGCCAAAGAAGTTTGGAGGCAAGGGGAAGCCAAAGACCATTGCTACAATGCAACATGATCTTGGTTCTGATTCAGGTGACGAAGAAAGGATCGCAACAGTCAGGATGCAAGGTAAATATTCCTTTTATGCATGTTCAAGTTCTTTAAATGAATCACATGATGATGATAAAAGGAGAAGTGCACTATTCCACATAAGAGTTGTATCGAAACATACGAAGATAGACACATTATTTGATCTGGGTTCCCGAGTCAATTCAATATCTGAGACACTTATTAAGAAATTGGAACTAACCATAAGACCTCACCACAAACCTTACCCTCTTGGTTGGGTATCTAATTAAGAAAAGTTAAATTTCACTAAGCAATGTAGGTTGAGGTTTGCTATTGCTTATAAGATGATAGATGAAGTGGATCTAGATGTGGTTCCTTTGGATGTCTATGGTATTGTATTAGGGAGTCCCTATATGTATGATAGAAAGGATATCTTCTTTCGAAAGGAAAACAAATACCATATTACAAAATATGGAGTGGGATACATTATTAAATCTCACAACATAAAGGACAAATCAACACTTGTTAGTTCAGGACAAGTAAAAAGAGTTATAAACACTAACACGAATATTGTACTCACGATTGTAAAGGGGAATGCCATGATAAGTCTAATGTGTTAATGCTCTTGATCCTTTACATAAAAATGAATTTCTTGAGATGAGACAGGTCTTTCAGTGGGAAGGCAGCCAACAAAATACCTTTGACACTTTAAAGATCGACATTGTGCCAATGCTCACCTTACTTGACCTTCAACAACCATGAAAGTTTGAGACTAGTGCTAGTAACAATGTCATAAGGACAAACATGCTTTTTAGATCTCCTACTGTTACATATATTGTTTTGAAGAATGTTTCCTTAGCTCATATCAATAATGATGGATGGTATATTAATGATGAAATCTTCAAAGATGTATGTGGGATATTCCAGGGTTTGCAGGTGAAGAAGTTTTGTTTGCATGACAACTTACTCCACCATTTGAGTAAACCTTGTTTTCCTTCCTACAGGGAAGTGCATGTAACTGAAGAAGCTTGTGTTTCATTTATACTTGGTAATTTGGGAATTGTAATTTATTTACAGGGATGGCATTTTCCTCGAAGGAAAGTATTTGTAACCACTATTGTAAAGGAATGTGTGTTGTACTTTTGTAAGCCCGCTATTGAAAGGCTAGGGGTGTACACACCACTTCCTATTTCCTCTTATCCTTGGGAAAGATTTTCAGTGGATTTTGTAAGGGGATTACCCATGTATAGTATGAGTCATGTCTACTTATGTGTAGCAGTGGATAGGTTATGTGACAAGCTGGTTGCTCGTTTGTTATCCCAGTATGTAAGGGTCCATTTTGGGTTGTCCATGTTCATTATATTTCGTCGAGAGTCTCGATTGTTAGGAGAATATTGGACAAATTTGTGGCAGATCATGGACACCATGATGGGGAGGAGAATTTCTTTCCATCCACAAGCTGACAGACAGGCAGAGGTAATAAACAATATGGTGGTCCAATTGCTTCAAGGATATTGCAGCCAACATCCTAAGTCATGGGATGATCAGTTACTGTATGTACAACGTATTTATAATTAATTCATGTACTATTTCACTCATGATTCGTCGGTTGAGACTTGTCTTGGGTATTCACCTAAGATCCCCTTGGACTTGTTGTATGTGAAAGATGTCAGGGAGAGAGATGTAGCTCGCAAGTTCATTCAAGGGATTCAACAGGTCAGCCAAGAAGTCAAGGAACATATGGAGGAATATTTCATCCTAGATCGAAGACTGATGACTTCATGAAGGAATGGCATTACTTATCTTTGAGTATGCTTAAAGGGTACACAGTCCAGCAAGGCATGGCGGATCGAGAAGGAAAGAGTGAGGGATAAATCCCTTCACTTACCAATTGGTTGATGAAATATTTTTGTGGTCCAAAAGGCTCTTAGTGGGAAGGCATGATCCAAAAATGATCCAGAGAAGGCTAAGAATAACTCAGAACTCACAGAGGCAACTCATAACGCTCATAATGACTTCAACAGACAGAGAAAGGAAAAAAAATAAAAGTTCCCAACACTCAGTAAAAATGGCATGATCGTGAAGAGAACGTTGCAATATTTCTAACGGTGCAAATGACTCATCAAACAGAGTTATGATTTGAAATATATTCACGGTCAAAGTTGTGGTCAAATAGGGCCAGTCAGCAGTGGACACATCATCGTCCCTAATGTTGACGTCAACAGATGACACGGTCGAGTGACATCATCGTACAAGATGTTGATGTTAGCATGCCACATGGCAGCACCACAATCTTCCACGTGCCACCCTCCATTGGACTTTTTAGGGGTCCACGTGGGCCAATAGGAAAGTGCCACATGGCACCCCTAGGAGATGCCACGTGGCACCATCCAGGGAGCACCACGTGTCACATATGCTTGACTTGGATTGATGTTAGCATTCATATGGACCAATCAGAAGATGACACGTGGCCCCAATCAGTGAGCGACACATGGCATTCCCGAAACGCCCAAGGAGGACTCATTTCTAAAAATTCAAAAAAAATATTGACAGGACCCCACTAAATATGGCGGAGGTCCACCATATCTAGTGACAACTGCCATGTCTAGTGACAACCACCATATCTAGAAGCCGTTAACCAAGTCTGGTGGAATTTATAACAACAACACTAAAATGGGAGCTCGTGGGGTTTGACCCCGGGACCTCCCCATAGCTAGCACCCTAACTTTAGCATCAATGCCAATCCACCTAAATGGTCACATTGAAATATCCATCTGCCAAATTTATATTAAAGTCAAGTTTTGCCAGCCACCGAGGGGAGGCACGGTCGTACATCTGTGGGCACGGATTTTGAGACGAGTACTGTCATTACTGCAGGTTGCAGTGGACACAACAACCAAGACAAAATTTCTCTTGTGCCTGGCAGGTACCAGNGAGGTCCACCATATCTAGTGACAACTGCCATGTCTAGTGACAACCACCATATCTAGAAGCCGTTAACCAAGTCTGGTGGAATTTATAACAACAACACTAAAATGGGAGCTCGTGGGGTTTGACCCCGGGACCTCCCCATAGCTAGCACCCTAACTTTAGCGTCGATGCCAATCCACCTAAATGGTCACATTGAAATATCCATCTGCCAAATTTATATTAAAGTCAAGTTTTGCCAGCCACCGAGGGGAGGCATGGTCGTACATCTGTGGGCACGGATTTTGAGACGAGTACTGTCATTACTGCAGGTTGCAGTGGACACAACAACCAAGACAAAATTTCTCTTGTGCCTGGCAGGTACCAGAGTTGGATTGGAGCTTGGAGACAGTCATTTTTGGGTAATTTGATGCCACAAATCTAATGGTGATGTTTTTTTTTTTTTTATCTGATCTGATCATTATTTCTGCAGCTTGATTTCAGAATGAGGTATATTCATGTATTTACCAAATTCTTTTGTTGAGTTAATAAAAGAGCCTACCCATTTGAGAGCCAAACCCAGAGACGTAGTCCACCAGGGATGAAATTCGTTATCAATTTTTTGTGTTCATATCAGATGCTTATGTCTCTTCATTTCTAATTTTTCCCTTCTTTAAAGGTGCACTTTAATTTATGCTCATTTAATACAATTATTTAAAAGTCACGATGAAAAGATCCTGGATCACCTCCTCTCAAGTCTCTTGTTGTCAAAACCTTTTTCCAAGGTACCCTTCCCCTTACTCCAATGGCTTGCCCTTGGGAAAAGACCTTTATAAACCCTTAACATGGCCATCATTATCGGATATCCCAACAACATGCAAAAAGAGTCTTGTTATCGCACAAACTGTAGGTTGGGAAAATCCCAACCCAAGCCATGAGATGGCAATAACGGTGGGATATTTTACCCATTGTCATCTTAGATAAACCCTCCCCTCACTTTAGTGAAGGAAGAAACCAACACAAGGGGGGAATCCCGAGTGACCCTGGGGGTAAATGAGATGGAAAGTGAGACTATGGAAGTGGTTCCCATATAGGTCAAGATACTAGGTGGAAGATGGCTTGGAAATGAGTCTTGGAAGTGATCAATGGTTGCCAAGAGATTAAGTACCTGCAAAAGATGATTGTACCTTCCCGAGACACATGAAATGAAAAGATGCAAGCCCAACAATCCAATGAAAAAGAAAGTGAATCTTGTTGTTCCAATTAGCAGCAATATATAATGATATAAATCGGAAATGAAATAGATGGAGTAGTTGCTAAACAAGTCACTAAAATTCCAAGTAAATATGCAAGAGACCAACTAGCAATTACTAGTGAAGCTTAAGTATGATAGCACAAGACTTTAGAAACAATTAAAGGTTGTTGAATATAAGTATTGAAGAGATATTTTTGCAGCCTTATGGATGTAGAAAAAAAGTTTTTCTTTATAAAATTCCAACCACCAAAACTAGCAAGTAAGCCACCCAAAAGAAGCACAATAACTAGTAGATTAACTTGGACACTTTCTAGCAAAATTTGATGGTTAGAACATGAGAAAAAATAAAAAGTAGGAAGTAATTTGATGTATCCCTAATGGCTGTAGCTTAGATTTATTATAGCAAAAATAAATCCCTGGATAAACAAGACACCCTAGTGACCTTCACGAGTCTTAAGCATGTAGAAAATATTCCAACTTAAACAATTTCGATATCTCGTAATTCTACGTATCTCAATGCAATGATTTTATTTATCCGATGCAAGAGATTAGTTCCTTTAAATATTCGGTTATGGAGTCTTTAAAAATGAAAGAGCTAGTTGTGCTACTTCCTTGGGGGTGTAAGCCCTTTTATTCCCCAAGGAAAGCAAGACTAGCTAAGAAAAACTCTAGGAGGGTGTAAACCCTTTTACTCCTCCTAGTATTCCTTTGTGCAACAAATTATTTCAAGAAAATTATGATGGGCTTAGTGGGGTTGGATGCCCTTATACTCCCCAAAATTTTATTAAATTAACCTTGTGACCAAGAAAAGAAGCAATAACATGAAAGATTCCTTACCTAGTCCAAGCATTAACAAGATAAACTCCTTTTAACCAAGAAAATCCACCATAAAAGCAAGAAATAACCTCCAAGAAAGATAGTGCATTACTTATTCATCCAATAGCCAAAACAAACTATAGAAAGAGATAGTATATAGTAGCAATAGAGATAGACAAAATTTCCCAAGTAGGGCGCACATTTTAGACAAGAATCCTCTCCAATATGAGTGAAATGAAATGATTCTTATTTATACAAATCCTCCTAAAAGTGTTTGTCTACTTAATTTTAAGGTAACCGCAAAGTAAGGGATCAACAACCCTTACTTTACCCCTTTACATAATAAAATTCAAATTTAACTTTAAAAATGCACATAAGAAACCCTAAAGTGACATCATCCCTCTTCTATGGTGACATTTTAGTACCTTTTACAAGTCATTGGAGTGGAAAGTGGAATTCATTGGGCCTTCTAGGGCCTCCCTCTCATGCGCTAGGTCTTTCTTCTCCAATTCAATCCTTCACCCATCAAAACGTGTCAAGTATCAAGTAGCAACAACACCACCACCACAACCTTAACCCTAGGGTCATGTCAAGCTCCAAAATGTGACGTTTTTCCTCAAGAGAAAATCATTGGGCTAGATAAGGGTTGAGTTAGGTCCTACTTGGTTCCTCCTCAGGCCTATAAAGGCTAGCATCATCGTTCAGTGTATGGGCCATGGTATCCAACCTATGGACTTCGAGCCCCAAGGAATCCCAAGCTAGGCTTCTTCTTCCAAATCTGTTCACCAACTAGGTCTTGCAAAGACAATGAATACGCCCTTCAAGGATCTCAATTCAAATGCATCATGATAAGTAAATCAAATTAATAAAAGAGTCATCTAAGTATGTACATCCAAACCACCTCATTAAAATAAACAAGTGCTCAAATACCCTATGCAATTTTCCAAGTTTAGGTATGGGAGGGTTAACAAAGAGACTTGTTGGGTGAATCGTACCTCAAGTTTATGAGTGTTTCCCAAGTGGACCCCTCTCTAGGTCATGTGTAAAAAGTGACATGTGTGGGGGAAATACTTTTGGGCATGGGTTTTGTTATCACACAAATTGTTGGTTGGGCAAAGCCTCGTTGACCAAAATTTGGTCATCTACATTTTCTCACTCCTGGAATAATAATAAAAAAATGATATCAAAAGAAGAAATTTTTTGAATGATTATAAGTTCATTGTGTATCCCTCAGTCCCTACTTCATCACACAGTTTTCAAATTCAAAATCCAACTTCGTATGCTCAAGATATCCAGGTTTTTGTTTAAGCGGAAAAAGGGTGCTTCTTCCATGTGGAACAAAGCTAATTTCTTCGAAACACATCTAATTTTTTGCGAGCCCAGAGACCGTTGTTTTCTTAAAATTTTGCAGGTCCAAGACCCTTGTTTTATTTAAATCTTATATGTGTAAGACCCATATTATTTCTTCTTTCCTTTCCCAACACTCACCTTTATTTCAACACTTAAAAAATTATTTTAAAAATCCCTCCTTCTCCTTATATCTCCCTTCCCATTTCTCACTTAACTATTTTAAATTTAAACTAAATGTAATATTTAGCGGATTGACGAACCTGCCTCATTCCCATACCCCTCACCCACCAACCCGACACTCCTCTCACCTCCCTCACACTCCATACTTAAACTTTATTTTTAATAATCACTCACAGACTCACCATTTTCCTTACCCCCTCACTTCTCCAACCCAACAACCCTCACCTTCGTTGGCTACAAACTACCCACCCACCCCCTCACCTCACCTTATGTCACTCATCCATCCTCTCTGCCTACAAAATCCCCCCTCCCCCCCCTCTAAACTATCATACATTTCTCCCTCACAACACTCATCTCTTTTCACTTCATGGCAGGTTGGCAGACCCGCCATACTCTCACACCCCCTCACCTTCCTCACTCGCTTCCCCACTCCCTACATTTCCTACCCCCTCACCTCACCCTATGTCATCCTAATCTCACATGATACATACATTTCTCCCCCTCCCTACACTACCCTCCCCCCCTTTTTGTTTCCTCTTCCAACACTTAACCATTTCCCACTTACTTTATGAATTAATATTTTATTGTTAACCCTTCATCTTGTGCCATGTGGAAACCTTTTTTTGATCATATGGGAATGTAATTAACTTATTAAGGGATGCCACATGGAAGATCCAACATCCACTCATTTAATGACACATGACAGCCTATGGAGGAGTGATATATGGCACCTAACTAATGGAAACATGTGGTAACATACAAGGAGTGACACATGACGTGATATTATTGGTGACATGTGGCATCTTACCATTAATAACATGTGGTGATATTTTAGCCACATACAAGGAGTGACACATGACGTGATATTATTGGTGACATGTGGCATCTTACCATTAATAACATGTGGTGATATTTTAGTTTTTGACTCATCAATGATATAACACGAGGTGGAGGTTGATTTGTTATCTAAAATATTATTATTTAATTAATTTTCTAAGGGAGGTCGAGCTCTTAAGAGCCACAATTTTCTCTCTTCACATTCCTTACTAAGTGTGTATTACACTTAGTCTTTTATACTTTAAATATTTCAAGAGTCCCATGCATGTGGGATAATAATTTGCAAAAAAGTAGAAATAATTAAGGTGTAAAAACGAAATTCAAATCAAGGGCTGAGATTTTCCCAAGATATCTGATCGATGGTGGCTGAGTCACAAACTTCTGAAGGCCATATCTTGAGCTTCAGGCAATGGAATTGCACAAAATTCATACCATTGGAGAGGTATTTCAACGAATACGATGAGGGTATAGGTTAGGAGGGATGAAAATGCATTACCATAAATTGAAATATCATTCAACTTCAATTTTAGTGGATATGTGTGACAACTTAACTTCACGAGCTCATATCTTCAGACCCGGGCGACAAATTTGGAAAAAAAATTATATCGTTGGAAATATAAGACATTGAAGATCACATATGAAGCGATTTACATGGCTGAAAAGTTTATTATCACTTCCAGAAAATTAAAACACATTCATCCTCTTTTAAAGGGAAATTAATTAAATTTTAAAAATAAAAGTGTTAAGATCCAAAGTTCTGAATACAACAACACTACAATGGATCCAGAAAGAAATAAATAAAACCAAAACTTGATTATTATAGAAAACCATTGAGGTAGGGCAACACCATACAATGGATCCTATTATGGAAGGGATCCTCTCATGTTCACTTTCCTCTTCAAGGGGGCATCCTTCTAATGAGATATCGCTCCAAATACAATGTGTCTCTTCATGTCTCATTACATTGCTTGAACCCCTTTTTATAGTGCTAAAAACCACCTAAGAATATTCTATAGGAGGAACCTTCTAGAAGTGAAACCTTCTAGAAGTGGAACCTTCTAAGAAGTCATCTTCATTTATTATGTCTAACTACCCTAGTGGGCCTTATTTAATACTATAGTGGACATATTCCACCTTACATTGAATGGCCTCTACTATTATCATTATGGGCCCTTCAGCCCCCCCACTACCTCTCTCTCTACCTAACATTCCATCCCCCTTATGAAAGTGTTGTCCTCAACGCTTGTTATGAGGGTGTACAACCATATAACAGGGTCTCATTGGTAAGTGTGGACCATAGCGCTGAAGTAAACTAGAGAACTAGAGTCCCATGGAGAAATGAAAGCCACCATGCTGATATAGTCCAACCACCCTTGTAAATCGGGGTCCCATGTCCAAGTGTTCATGTGAAATCCATGCGGAAGATATCGAAACCCAATAACTAACTGAAAATGATGCTCCAAATATTGGCATTGGTCATGTAGATCTAAATATGTGGAACCAGACAAAAAATTATCTACTGGGATTGGAGAATAATAAAATTGAAGAAGAATATGCATAAAAGGTTATTTTCCACTGTTCAGGATGTGCTCTACATGAGGTGGAGCAGAGTCATCAAATAGAAGATAGAAATGGTTGTCATCCCAGAAATGACAACTATCCATATACCAATCATCACAAGTGGCTTCAAAATCATACCATGCATATAATTCTTGACTATATTGATCCCTGATGTCTTGCATCATATATCTCTCTTGCATTCCAAGGGTGATTGCCTGAATATTTTGAATACTTTCCCAAATATTTTGAACACCTTGTTGAAGACATGTCTCGAGGGATGCAAACTTCTGTTGAAGTTCCATGAGAAGTCTAATATCCATTGGAAACACCACATATAATGTCAAAAAATAAATATATCAAAATGATCTATCCAATGGCACTGATCTGGTAGCAATCTAAGCACCCTGTGAAAAGTTATGAACTTTGCAGTCTCGTCGTCGTCCCGAAAAACCGCCTTTTTCAACTAGTTTAAATGTAATTCTTAAAATCAAAGGTTGGACTTTAAGTTGTCTTTTACTTCATGACCTTTACCCATTGAAAATATCAGTAGTCTCGATATGCGAAGTGGCGATGGTCGTTGTACTTCTAAGACATTTCCATTTGACCATTTAGCGAGCTTTTTCACTTTTCTATACCTCGGGATATCGCATTTAGGGAGTTACAAGTCACATTGTTTCCAAGCCCCGATGCGCGAAGTCACGAAACAACCTTGAAAGCTTGCCCAGGTTAGCACCGAGAGTAAAGTTCCTTAAACCTTAGTTGAGTGTTGTTAAGATTTCACGCCTTGGTGATCGCCCTCCCCAAAAGTCTTACCGTCATAACTCTAATAGGGGAAGTTGCGAAATAGTTTCAAAAGTCACCCGGGTTAGTGTCAAGGGTAAGTTGTTTTAAACCATAGTTAAATAATGTCGAGGTTTTGCGACTCGACATTCACTCTTCCAAGAAACTTTACCTTCGTAGCCTTGAGTCACGAAATCACGATATTAATTAAACACTGATTAATTAAACACTTAATCTGGATCGTGTTTTTGCTTAACTAGATCGCGTCATCGTGATCTCGAGTTTTAAGGGCTCAAAAGATAGGAATGAAATCTCTCGATACAGTGAACGTCGAAAAGGGCGATTAAAGTTTAAAGAAAACCTAATTAAAGAAGTTAAACCAGATTAATCAGTGCATTAATACAAATATTAGCACACATTGTCTACGGGTTAAATTTAAATGTTTTTTGCGCTAACTTGTGTCATGACCCAACAAAATTTATGGCATTTATTTGAAATGAGGTGAAGTGATAAGTAAAGATATTGTTTTTATTGCTAAATCTTTCTTAAAAAAGCGATTTGACCATTCTGCTCGTAAGGATGTTGGGGTTTTAAATGGTCGAGATATAGAGTTCTTTCTCTCATTGTTTCAAAATTCATTTCTATCTTGCGCAAAGAAGCTTTTCTCACCAGGCTAATTTCTGTATGTATACACATTTTTACTGCAGGAGAGCTAAGTCAAATTCCTCTATCATGGCCCCATGAAAAGCTTCCAATGCGATTGTTGAGAGTTCAGGGCAAGGCTTAGATATTGTTTCTGATACTTCACCCCGAAGTGTTGATTCTGTCAGAACCTGCTCATACGTCCCTGAGGTTCTTCAGTCCAAATTGGTGAACTGTTCAGATGACTCCAGTGATAATGAGAAGGACGACTTGGCCACCAAATACAAAATTGTCTTTCAATCAGAAATGCATAAGATAGCAGTCAAGCCACGACTCCTTTCATATTATGATATGATCTGATGGGCATTAGATCATGTGGATATCCCAACCAGAACTATTATCAAAGAGCAGAAGGTAACCATTGGGACTTTCAAACTAGAACATTTGCAGGTGATGTACCAACTATCACCCACACCAAACTTCTCACACAATGCCTTGTTTCTGGAAGGTTTTAAGAAGAAAGAATACAAGCAATACGGAAAAATCCTGTCTAATCTGATCAAAGATTGGGTCTCGCACCCCGCAAAGTTCAGGACATACGGTAATGGAGTTTATTCAATCTCATCCCTGGAACCTCAATTCAAATATATAGCAATGATGACATGTAGGTTGTACGGGAAGGAGGATACCACACATTTTTTCCTCTTGTGGGTGCCTTTGATTCATACAGTCGTTGAAGTTGTTCCTTCAACTGGGCCAAATTGTTATCCGACAGTTTAACCAGCTGGATTATTGAATACCATATGCAGAAGGCGAGTGGGAAGGCCGCTTCATTTTTTATGTCCGCCTACATCATGGATGTTGTTTGTTTCATGACACCTTTCCCCCTAATGAGCTGGAGCTGGACTCCATCAGAGGCTGAGCCTATCCATGTCTACCACTCAAAACTTTGGGAAGATAGCGCCGCAGATTTTATATACAAAATTTTCAATTGGGTAATGGTATTAATGCATGTATCCATCTTCGGTAACCCACCGCTCAGGATTTCAGACAGCATCGCTACCAAACTTGAACAACGTGGCCGACTGGTACGTAGAGGCTGAATTTTCATACATCAGGGTTTTCAGCACTTTCGTTCTCCCCTATGCCCTACCATTATTCATACCAGATAGGCTGGTTTTTCACGAAATCGCTAGGCAAACTATGATTGGTGGCATAAGCAAGGAGCTTAAAGGATTTTCAAAGAAGGTATGGTCGCCTTTCCCCATTCATTTGAATACCTATTCTTTATTAGATTTCGGACACGCAAAAGCTGAGGCAGCGGCTTTGGAGGATATTAAATTGGTCCACATTGAGTTCAAGAAGCACGACCCACACAGGATCATGGGAAATCACATGGCGAGTTGTGGCCTTAAAAGGTATGAACATGAGCATTCGCCTCATGATGACGTCTTCCGAGGAGCGAGATCCTATACTGAGGTTCTCACTCAGATTCAAACTCTCTCGCCCGAGGAGAGATTGATTTCTTCAAATTTTAGGAACATCGACAGAGCTGCCTTCCCCCAGTCTTACAGGGTAAGAACCCACCGAATGCAGATGTACAAAAAACGAAGGCCAAGGGATTCAAAGATTCAGGACTTGACCAAGAGGAACACCAGGAAAAGAAGAAACAAACTGGAGGCAAAAAACAAGAAGTCGAAATCCCCAACCCTCCAAGCAAGCCAGCCTCAACTGTGACCCCAGGAAAATCATCCAAGTAGATCGCCAGCCCCATCATTTATGTTACTCCCCTACAGTTCACAAAGGGGATCCCAGACGCAGGTTGGATTTTCGGCGAGGAACTAACGCCTATAACTGTGGAAGAGTTGCCTCCGAGTGAATTTTTCTTCAATAAGAAGAGAAAGTCCATTGTGAGACAAGAACTTTATCAAGAAGCAGGCAAGGTAGCCAAGAAATTTAAAATCCTTGCTGATGGGAGAGCCATGAAAAAACAGGAATTTGCAACTCAGATAGTAGGAACGTTGGGGGCTTTTGCTACAACCAACCAATATTCTATAGAGTCCCTAAAAGAACAGTTGAAGAAGAAAAACCGCTTGATCAAAACTTTGGAGGATAAGCTGGCTACAGCAGAAGCAACCACCAAAGATCAGGTGAACACAGGTATAGAGCTAGCTAGGGCAACCGATCAAAAGGAAATCGAGTGGATCAAATCCGATCTCAAACAGACACAGAAGATGGCTCAGACTAGCCAATCATAGATAAGCCAGTAAGGAGGATTGATAGGGAAATTACAGGCCAAATTAAATTTCGTCGAAAGCCAGATGATAGATATCGGGATATTCCAATCCCAAGCCATAGAAATCCGAAAAAGAGTGTCAACAACTCAACAAGATTTACTTGCTAAAGTGGAAACTATTCAAAATCACTACCAACTCATTGATCAAGTACTGGAAAACATCTCTTTCAGAAAAAAAGAAGCTGTGGAGGCTCGGGTTGCTTTCCAAGAGGCTGTTATAGCCACGACAAAAAAGGAAACGGGCAGTAGTTCCAGGTTTTCCATCCCAGAGTAGACCCGAGGTAACATCTTGTTGAAGGCATGGGAGTGTAACATATCAGAAGGTAGACAACAAGCTAAATAGGTAAGAAACTCTTGTGAAGAATCTTTCGGCTTCGTAGATGGGACTTTGTTGGATCTCGATGGTGAAAACAACACTGAGACACTGGGCCAAATTAATATAGCCAAGCTCCTACTCAATATTAAGGAGAATGAGAGAATGAGGAAAGAGATTTGGTTGAAATATCACAGATAACTCAGTCAGATATAGTCCCAATAGATAAATGGCTAATAAAACCAAGTGTACATTTATGTTCTATCGGCGTCGAAGACCGACAGGTAGAAGGAAAGATACCACAATTAGTGAAGGATTGTTACACTTGTGACGCAAATAATCAAGTAGAACCTTCCAGGTTGATAGCCCAGTTGGTGGAGAGGTGTGTCACTTGCACCGAGCATGCGAAGGGGTAGGTTTTCGATACCAAATAATGACATGTATCTGCCTGTTCAATTTTTAGAACCCAAAGTTCAAAGGAAGGAAGTTTCTCCATCCGCCCGAAAGAGGACAAAGACAAAGAATTGAAACGCATAAGTCTCCTTTTTGTAACCGAAAAAATTCCTGGAACGATTGAGATTCTAGCGTATAGAAATTTGTATAAATATACACTTTGAAGAAAGAACAGGGGCTAAACCTTTTTGGTCGATTGTAATAGAGACTCTCTCCTTTTCAAATTTAATACAAAGCAATTTGAAGATTCCCGATTCCGTTAAGACTATGTTATGAGTTTGTTTCCTCTGTGATTTCATTTCAATTGCATTTCGCATATATATATCTGATGAATATTTTTGCTGCAATTTAGTAAAACCTCTACTGTGGTGATCAATTTTTAGTCATCTATATCGTTTACAGTTTTACCTCTGTATCGGCTGTTAGTAGGTACAAGACCCGTGAACCTTTTAGATTGTCATATTTTATGCTTCGTCAGATTTCTTCTTATCTTATTTTCTTATTCTGTTTACAGGGTGAGATTATCCCTTGATAGGAGCCTCGCGTTATAGACAGCTAAATGTTTTTCTTACATTTCACACACCATTTATTTAAAATATAACCCAGTTACGGGAAAAGGCCTTTGGTTTGCACTTTATCTTCAATATTGGATTCAAAGGTTCTCTTTTATAAGATCAAATTGATATAGCATAAAAAACCTCAAATTCTCCTTCAATTCTCCTGTTCCTCTATGACTGTCCCTGTTGTAAGATAGCCTAATATTGAACCCGACTTATCGGACCAAACCCATATCGCTTTAAACCTCTTTGATACCATACTTAAAACAACCACCACCCGGGTAGAACTTGAACGTTCATGGGCCGCGATTGAACGGGATATAAACATCCAGGAACAGTTGGAAGTGAGACAGCGACACCTGGAAATCATCCTTAGCTTCCTTTCTTGAAGGTTGACTCTTCTCCCTTTTTATCCTTTACTCACTTTCGGATGCCTAGACACTGTACTTTCTAAGCCTTAAGTACAGACTCTGGAACAACACCCCCAAAAAGGTTGATTTTAAATCAACGATATCTTCACTTCCATAACTTTGATTTGGGTAATTTTTTTTGAAATCAACTATTTTTTAAAGAGGAACTCAGATCTGTAATTTTTTTTGGAAAATTCATCCCCAGTTGCTACAAAAACAAAAAAAAAATTGTGCGGTCGTCCACGAAAAAACCTTGAAAATAGAAGATTTTAAAATGTCGATAACTTTGCTTCTCGGACTCTACTTCAGACGTTTTTTTTTTTTAGTTAGGTATTTTTCTAAGAGGAACTCATATCTACAACCATTTGCTACAAAATTTTCATAGAAATCTACAAAAATTGTTTGGAATGTCGCTGCCCTCTTTTTCTTCTCTGAAAAAAAAATTCAAAAAA
>JASDQU010817491.1:11226-22814 GCA_032191745.1 Picea mariana
CTTTTATAATCATAGTCTGTGCAATTATAAATGGTTTTAGTATAAGACTGTTTGTGTGGTGTTTTGATCAGAAATGATGGTTGCATGCTTATAATGGAAAGACTACATATGGTTTATGTTTTATAAATCGCTATATATATGTATACCGATCTAATTCAGACTTCAAGTCTGTTCTTGAGAAATCTATAACCTTATTCGTCTCAGGTAATACCCTGGATAGATCTCCCCATAGAGACACCCTTCTTGGAAAGCTTACCAAGAACCTGAAAAAAAGGATTTGAAGGCGCAAGTCTTAGTAATCTCGCACGAGGAAGAATGGTCCTCTTAAAATCCTGATATTTCAGCATTTCGACACTCGGGGTATCCAAGTGCGAGCCCTCTCATACTCGCAAGTCCCAAAACCTCAATTTGCAAAATCCTGAAATAGTTTTAAAGTGTGGATAAGTATCGATTGACAGATGAGATCCTGTCGTAAGGTCTAAGGTCAGTCGTGACCATTAGATTGGAGGAAGAAACGAGGGCATTAAATGCCTCAACCCTTTTCTTTTATCTTTGTGAGTAGCGAAGAAATCGGGACTGTAGATCCCCAAGGTCCGTGGGAGTATATGGACCATCCTTTTATAAGGGAATGTGGCGGTCGATAAGCATTTTGGCGTTTTGGCACTCGGGGAATCAAAGGGCAAGAACCCTGGTCATCGCGAGTCGTGAAATCCCGATAACCGAAATCCCGAAATAGTTTTAAGTGTGAATAAGTTTGAGAAAGTTGGGATTTGATCATGACCGTTGATCATCCTGAAAAGATCATAACAGTTGATCATGGGCAAAGGTCGCAGCCGTCCATCGGAGGGACACGTGGCTGCCGGTCGGCATTTCGACGTTTCGGCACCCGGCAAACCAAAGGGCAAGCACCCTTGTCTTCACAAGTTGCGAAATCCCGGTACCCAAAACCCCGATGCGCTCTGTGGCAGAAAGGAAGAGATATGGACCATAGGTTTTCCACGTCCATGGAGTTGTAGGAGAGTGCACAGTGCGGGACAGATCTGAACCATCAGATCTTAGTCAAAAAACCCGACAACCATTGGATCTGTCAGGAGATGCATGAGGGTTAAGCCTTCGTGAACAGAGGCAAAAGTCCCGAAAGAGGAGTTGGTATCGGGATTTCGGACTTCGGGATTTCAGAGGTCTCGAGGACAAGAGATTGGGAAACTCCATGGTGGAAGTCCTGAAATAGATCTGGACCGTCCAATTAAGAGAGGACACGTGTCATGAGATCACCCATTTCGGGGATTCGGACTTCGAGATTTCGGAGGTCTCGAGGACAAGAGATTGGGACACTCCATGGTGGAAATCCCGAAATAGATCTGGACCGTCCGATTAAGGGAGGACACGTGTCGCGAGATCACCCATTTCGGGGATTCAGACATCGGGAAACAAAAGAGGAAGGTGAGCATTTTGACTTCAAACCTGGCAAAGTCCCGAAATGATCTGGACTGTCCATCCGTGGAGGACACGTGGAGAAGATCAAGAGTCCATCGGTATTTCGGATACCATGGATTCGAATTGATAGAGGATTTGTGTCACTGGGGGTCGCAAGTCATGAAATCGTGAAACGATGAGGACCGTCCATCTGAGGGAGGACACGTGGCAGCAATCCAGGATTTCGAGGAAAATCCCGAAAGGAAGAGTCCATCGGGATTTTGGAAATCGGGAATTCAGGAGTCCTGTTGACAAGAGGTTGGGCTCTCGTATTGATAAATCCTGAAAGAAATAGGATGGAGGTCTTATGAGGAATGGTCACCTGGATCAGGGCATAGCCAGGAGGGCTAATGTGACAAAGGCCATTTCAGAAATCGAAAATCGGGAATTCGGGAGTCCCGTTGATAAGAGGTAAGGCTCTTGTATTGATAAGTCCCGAAGGGAATAAGATTGCGGTCTTATGAGAAGTGGTCATATGGGTCAAGGCATAGCCAAGGGGGCTGATTGCTGATTGAAGCCTTTTTGGCATTTCGACATTTCGGGGTTTGCAGAGTCGAAAGACTCGACTTGCTTATATCGCTGAGTCACAAAATGCAAAAAGGTGCCTAGTTGTTTGGCCGGTGTTCATAACTGACGATCGCATGGAGGTGGAAAAAGGGAAGAGCTAGCTTGCGCTAAGCCCCCATAGGACTTCGGGGATTCTGTCCCTCGAGAAAAGGCAAAAAATTTTATTATGCCGTAGCGGGTGTGTTTAAAGAATCGTCCCTACAATACCTTAGAACAATATATTTACAACCTAAGAAATGAAGGTAGTATCCTCATGCTAGGAGACTTCAATGCTAGAACTACAACTAATCATGCTATTCTTCTAAGAAATTATTCCAACCCTATTTCTCTTTGGTTGGATGAGAACCTTGATTTCACTGATAGGTACAAAAGAAACTCTAAAGACCTAACCAAGATTTTATTTGGTGTCGAGCTAATCAAGCTTTGTAGTTCTCAACATATAATAATTTGCAATGATCTAATGAAGTGGCCAAATTCTAAGCGAATGACTTGTATCCATGGTATGGGTAGTAGTGTCATGGATTATGTGATATCAGATATCCTCGTATACATAAATAGTAAATTTTAACCTTTTAAACAGCCATGAGCATGGCTCCAATCATAGATATTTATCCCTAATTATGAACTTTGTCATGCATAAAATCTCCATTGAAGAAAATATGGTAACCAAAGGAACTTACTTTTTGACAAAAATAAAGTTGATCTTTTCTTAAAGAACTTAAATAGTGAATTAAATCTCCTATCATATGAGAAAATTATTGAAGACCTTTATCATAATTTTACAATAACCTTCTCTACTTCCATTAAAAAATTCTCTATCTAGGTGTTATGTAAAAAGAAAAATAGGACATAAAACCCTTCGTATGATAATGAGTGTAAAATTTCTAGAAAATTTATTAGGGATGCCTCTAATGGGTCCTTAAAATGATACGAAGCCCTAATTAAAAGGAAAAAATACTTTACATAAATATAAAGCAAGAGAAGATTCTACAAGTTTCAAAGCTATATCCTAAGAGATTCTAGAGGTAATTTTGACTTGTAAAACTAAAGAAAATAATACAATTCCCCTGAAGGACTGGAACTACTACCTCAAAAACATTTATGAATCCCCTATTGCGATGAGAAAAATTCCAAATGTTTATGTAGAGGATGAAGTGTTTTCTATAGAAGATACAAAATTTGGGGTTAAATGACTTAAAAAAGAGAAATCTAAGGACATGAAATCCTATTAAGATGAAATATTAAAAATTGGAGGGTCTACCATCACCCGTCATATACACAAGCTCTTCAATTTAGCAATCAAGCAGGGATTCCCTAAACCTTGGAGTTAGAGCCTCATTGTTCCTATCTCTAAACGCGGGGATAAAATTAATCCCTCTAATTATAGGACCATTATGATTAGCCCCATCTTATCCGAGCTATATGGAAGTATTCTAGAAAATAAGATCAACATATGGATTGAAAGCCACGAAAAAAGAGCTAAAGGATAAGCCATATTTAGAGGCTATCATTCAACTTTGGACCATCTTGTTACACTTAGGATCATTGCAGAGGAGTGTTGCAATAATAAAACCAATCTGTTTTGTTTTTTCATTAATTTTAGAAAATATTTGACATAGTACCTAGGACTAATCTTTGGAATAGGTTATAAGAGCTAAAATTTCCTTTCGAGCTGAGAGATAATATAGTAAGGCTATATGAGAGTGTTATTTCCAAGTACAGTAACATTGAGGGCTGGTCATAAGAAACTAAATATAATATAGGATTCAATCAAGGTTGTCCCCTATCCATTACCCTCTTTGGCATATACATTGCTAAGTTAGACTATTGGTTGGAAGATGCTACTTGTACCAGCTCAAATCTTGTTGGTATGGCCATTATCCTCCTTCTTTATGCTAACGATATTGTTCTTATGGAAAGGAATCCTTATGAACTTGGTAAGAATATAAGAATCCTCAAGGAATTCTTCTCTAGTATGGGTATGACTGTGAACATTGACAAAATAAAGGTTCTAATAATCAAATCCAAAAACATCACTTATGACACTTTCGTATATGACAATAATAGCTTGGAGGATTTAGTGCCTTCATGCAAATATATTAGAATTGATATTCATCACAATATCAATTGCAACTATAGTGTTGATAAAAGGATAAATGGAGGGTGGAAATATTATTATGGACTTGAAAACAAGTGTAAATGATCCTGTTGGCTATTGGTGGCCACCCACATATTCCAAATGGCTCCTTTTGTCCGTTTTTAATTCAACACGTTCTTCTGTACTTGCTTGTAATTGTGGGTTATACACTTCTGGGGTTTTCTGAAGCCCTATAGATATTCTAGGTAGATATTGGTGGCCTCTCACCTAATCCAACTGGCTTATTTTGTATGTTTTCATGTAATCACATCTTGTTGTACTTCCAGGGCCGTTTTGGAGGCCTAAATAATTTTTTTTGGCTCACCACAGTCAAACTGTAGATAGAGTCAGAGTTTGTCGGTGGAATGTATATTTCTATGAAAGACCTTTCCAATGGGCTATCATGCACCTAAAATGAAGGTCATATGAAAAATTTACGACCTCGAGAAGTTGAGGCACCAAATTACCCATAGGGGCCCACATGACTTTTGACGTTTCACCTCCTAGGGTTAGATTTTTGGATGTCTAGGGTTTTGGAATTCATGAGTAATATAAAAAAGGCCTCTAGATCCTCATTATAATTAATTATGCTCATACAGATGCACGTAGAAACCACATCTCTTCTCAGAGATAGCTACCACCATTCGAGCAAGTGTTTCAGTCCTGTAGTTTTACAGTTTCAACCTATTTCATTATTCAATAGAAGATATTGTTCATTGAATTTCCGTGTTATTCTTCATATCTCTGTGTTTATTGTCAATTTGTTAATCAATTCGTTCCACTCCTAAATCTAGATCAGTGGTATCAGAGCGGTCCACTCTTCATTTATTTTTCTTCGTTCTTGTCCCCAACAAGATCTGGGTACAATAAGTTGGGACTCAAACCAATCGATCCATTGCAAGATCGATCGCATCAAGCCCAAAAACAACCCATGGGGGACGAAAAGAAATATTATGGACTAGGAGATCCTATTAAAATGTTTCTCAAGGAAGCCCTCGCGTGACAAAGGAACGAAATGATGGAGAACTTGATGCAGATCCTTCAACGACTACCCACAAGAGAAGCATCTTCATCAAGCGACCATGCAACCCCCCTTCAAGGTTCATGTAAATTTTGATATTCCATTATTTGAAGGACTGATAGATGTAGATGATATAGATAAATGGTTGAATATGCTCGAAGGGTATTTTTCGGTCCACAATTTTTTCGATAGGGAAAATATCACTTTTTCACTCCTCAAGGTCATTCCCCATGTTAAATATTGGTGGGATACTTACTCTGAGAAAAGGGTCATAGAGGAACATGTAATGTTTGTGGTGGCCCCTACATGGGATTCCTTCCGAGACGCCATTAAACAACAATACTACCTTGTTGGAAGCTATGAGGACCAATACACTAGATGGACCACCCTACGTCAAGAAAGGGACCACACAGTACCTGATTTCACCAATATTTTCCATACCGTGCGCACCAAATTGGGTATCAAAGACTCTGAGTGTCATCTAGTTCTCAAATACCGCAGTTGTTTGCATAGATACATACACATAGAAATGGAGTTTTTGGACATTGCCTCATTGGGCACGACTTATAGATACACTATCAAGATCGAGCAGAAATTTAAGAAGAAAAGGCAATAGTTTGGATCCACAAACCCCTCACAGCTGAAGCAGGGAAAAGGAGGCCCCAACCCACATAGAAAGGGACCAATTTGACATGTCCGCCCTTAGGAAAATCAGTCCAAGATGCAACACAATAAGGACAATGAGAAGACAAAGAAGGACATGAGAAAATGGTGTGAGTACCATAAAATCCCTTGGCACAACACCAAAGAATTCCTCTCAAGGAAATCACTCATGACCGAACTGAAGGTTTCCGAGTCAGAGGTCGATTCTGATTCCAAATCAAATCCTGAAGGATGGAAGCAGATTATTGATGTTGAACCCAATGCCACTGTCATTACCACCAAAATTCATCCAAGGCGAACCAAAAGAACCGGAGGAAGGGGAACGCCTCTTTCACTCGCAGATGTGGGTAAAGGGGGTTCTACTTTATTTCATTGTCAATAGAGGTAGTCAGAAGAGCCTGATTTTAGCAGAGGTTGTCAAGCGACATTATAGGTCAGACGACGTTGTTTGCTAACAAGGACAACGATATTTGTGGAAGCGTCATTTTGTGTATGATTCTATACCCCACAGTGTTATTATTACCTTTGGTAGACACTTGTACATGATACCAGAGGTAGCGTCTCCTATTGCTATTTCTTTAATCTCTATTAAGAAATGTAGTAAGGTCATTTCACATACCGATAAGTTCATCTTCTTTGTGATCCGTGCTCATAGTAAGCAGAAGGTTGTCACCACATCTGTGGCCTCTACACAAAGCCTCTCTTTGCAGTAGAAGCAAGTGGATGGGATCATGGAAGAATACAGAGACATCTTCTCCTCACCTACAGAGGTACCAACACACTGCAAAGTCAAGCATCAAATTGATCTAACCCCCGATGCACCTCTACCTAATGGACCTGTTTATCCTCGGTCATTGATGGGAAATGAAAAAATGAGGCATCAGATCCAAGAGATTATTCAAAAGGGGCACACCAGACCCAACTCCTCCCCTTGCAGAAGCCTGATTGTACTGGTGCATAAGAAGGATGGGACTTGGTGACTCTGCATTGATTACATAGCCTTAAACAAAATCATAGTTAGGAACTGGTACCCCGTTCCCAAGATTAATGACCTTCTTAACCAACTCAAGGGGGGAAATTTCTTCAACAAGATTGACCTGAAGTCTTGCTACCACTAGGTTTCCATCGAACCAACTGATGTATGGAAGATAACCTTAAAATCTAAATAAGGCCTCTTTGAATGGATAGTCATGCCCTTTGGCTTAACAAATGCATCGACCACTTTCATGAGGTTGATGGATGATGTATTGAGACCCTACACCAACTCCTTTGTGGTGGTATATTTGGATTACATCCCATATTCAACAAAACATGGGATGATCACATGCAACATATTCAATAAGTTTTGAGCACTCTGCGACAACACAAGCTATATGCCAACTTGGAAAAATGCTCTTTTGGCATGAATAGGGTCCAATACTTGGGCTACATTTTTTATGAGGATGGGGCACATGTTGATCCAGCTAAGATCCAAGTCATCCATGACTGGCCAGCTTTGACCACATTGATCGAGCTTCAGAGTTTCTTGGGACTAGCCAACCTCTACCGACGGTTCATGTTGGGATTCTCCCATATTACATTGGCTCTCAGCCAAGTGACCAAGGGCGGTGGCAAGGCCAATTTCGTGTGGGGGAAGGAACAACAACGCGCATTCGATGATATGAATCATTGCTTGTGCTCAGCTCCAATACTGTCCTTTCCCAATCTGCAACAACCATTCAATATTGATACTGATGCATCTGACTATGTTGTGGGCATAGTTCTCACTCAACACGGTCATCCGATGGCATACAATAGTGAGATACTCTCAGATACCGTTCGGAAATACCCAACCTATGAAAAAGAAATGTATTCCATTGTACAAGCCTATTGTCAATGTAAACATTACATTTTTGGAAAGGAGACAATCATACACATAGATTACAAGCCTCTCTAGTTCATACAGACATAGGGGAAATTGCAGAACGACCGCCATCAAAAGTGGTCCACCTACCTCCAACAGTTCCATATCAACATGAAGTGTAATATAGGTATCTCAAATCATGTCGATGACTGCCTCAATCAACCTTCTGTGGCTACACTCACCAGTATGCTTCATTCCCATTGACATGGAGCATCTGAGTGGCCCCAACTTTATCAACAAGATCTAGACTTCGCCACCACCTATCAACTCTTGGGTACATGCATGACTGTCACCGATTTTTACATTCAACATGGACTATTACGCCACTTGGGCCATATCTGTGTTCCTACAAGCGAGTGTCCAAAGTTGATTTGGTAAGCCCACTACAGTCGGATGGCAAGACATTTTGGCATGGAGAAAATTGTGGCCATTCTTCAGAAACATTTTTATTGGCCAAAACTTCAACAAGATGTCAGGAAGTATATTAGATCTTGGATTTCATGTGCCATTTCCAAGCCAACCATCAAGAATAAAGGATTATACACCCCTCTTCCTACTCCTGAGAATCCTTGGGAATCCATATCAATGGATTACATGTCTGGCCTTTCGTCCACCAAGCAAGGAAATGACTGCGTATTTGTGATCGTTGATCGGTTTTCTGAAGATGGCCATCCTCACAACCTGCAAGAAGAATATCACAGCGACAGATACTGTCAAGCTCTTCATCGAACAAGTGTTGGTCCACTTTGGGATACCACTGACCATCATCTCTGACTAGGACAACAAGTTTCTCAACACATTTTTGTTGAGTCTCTGGTCATTGTTGGACACCAATCTCACAAAATCCACTGCTTTCCACCCCAAAATAGATGGCCAAACATAGGTTGTCAATCGGATGATTAAGAACATCTTGTGCATGTACAACTCTAAGCATCCACGTACATCGGATGAGAGTCTCCCCTATGTTCAACATAGTTACAACATGGCTCTTCATAGCTCCATCGACAATAGCCCATTTCAGGTGGGGCTAGGATTCTAACCCTTGGGACCCATTGATGTTCCACTTCCCCTTGCCACCACATAGACATAATCTTCCTATGATCAATCTGCGATCGATAAAGCCACTAGATTCATTGAGAGGATTCAACACCTCTGCCAATAGGTCCAAGAGATTTTGCATAAATCCAATGCTAAGTACAAGTATCACCATGATCAACATAGGATACCACACCAATTTCAGGTTTGTGACAAAGTCTGGTTACATTTGCAGAAGGAGCGTCTCCTAGGGCCCCATCGAAATCTCCACCCACGTCTCTATGGGCCTTACACTATCACCAAGGTCATGGGTAGGAATGCTTTTGAGCTCAACACTCCACCCTTCCTTGGCCTGCACCCAGTGTTCAATGTGGACCTCCTTCGACCATATTTTCCACCATTATTGAACACCTCAGATATTGCAGAAGAATCGACACCCACATATCTCAACACTGACTGTATGGAACAAGAATCCATTTATCAGATAGTGGACACACAGTTCAAGGGCACTCGCCAACAGAGGATCCAACTTTATCAAGTTGTCAAGGCAGGGAAACTCCTACACCAAGGAAAGTGGCTCACACGGGGCCAAATCCAGTAGAAGTGTTCTCACCTGATGGGGGAACTCAACGCAATGGAGACCATTTCTTCCTAAGGGCAGAGGATTGATCCAGTTGGCTATTGGTGGCCACCCACCTATTCCAACTAGCTCCTTTTGTCTGTTTTTAGTTCAACACATTCTTATGTACTTCTTTGTAATTGTGTGTTCTACACTTATGGGGTTGTCTGAAGACCTACACATATTCCAGGTCGATATTAGTGGCCTCTCACCTAATCCAACTGGCTTATTTTGTATGTTTTGATGTCAACAAATCTTGTTGTACTTCCAGGGCCATTTTGGAGGCCTGAATGTTGTTTTTTTGTCTTGCCACAACCAAACTATAGACAGAGTCAAATTTTTATGGAGGAATGTGTAGCTCTCTGAAATACCTTTCCAACGAGATATCACGCACCTAAAACGGAGGTTGTATTCAAAATTTATGTCCTCAGGAAGTTGAGGTACCAACTTACCCATAAGGGCCCACATGACTTTTGATGTTTCACCTCCTAGGGTTAAGTTTTTGGATATCTAGGGTTTTTACATTCATGAGTAATATCAAAAAGGCCTCTAGAGCCTCATTGTAATTCATTCTGCTTAGAGGGATGCGCGTAGTAGCCACATCTCTTCTCAGAGATAGCTACCACCATTCGAGCAAGTCTTTCAGTTATGCAGTTTTACAGTTTCAACCTATTTCATTATTCAATAGAAGATATTGTTCAATAGATTTCTATGTTATTCTTCATATCTCCATGTTTATTGTGTTTAGTCTGTTAATCAGCTCGTTCCACTCCTAAATTTGGATCAGTAAATTAGCAAACATTTGGTTGTGGGATAAGAAAAAACTCCTTTATGATACTCTCATGACTCATGTTATCTTATATGGATATGAAGTTTGGGGATGTGATATCTCTAGAGAATCCTAGAGAAGATAGAGTAGATAAAAACTAATTTTATAAATTATAATCTCAAAATTAAAGGAAATACACCCTATCTTACCCTCATAGAAGTGAGCCTTTCCCCCATTGAGTGCACAACCATGATTAGCTACTTAATGTATATGAACAATATAAACAACGTGGATGGAAACAGGCTCCCCAAAATTGCTTCAAACTCCAGACAAAATCATCAATGACTCAAGCGAGGGTGGCATCAAGATGTCAAGTCTTGGCTAAATCATTAAGGAATACAAGAAGATGTCATTCTCCAAAATATCAATAAATTAAAAATATTATGACATTTAAATTTAAAGAAAATATATGGTGTGATAAATAATTAGAAGATAAAAGGAAACTAATATGCTACAAGGAAGTGGTCACCCCTAATCTAGAAGATCAAAAGTATCTCTCGATTCTTACTAGTGCAAAGAAGAAAATCAACATTGCTAAAATACAAACCAACTCCCATGAGCTACATAGTGAAACTGGGCATTGGACAATTCCCAAAAGATTGTGGGATGCAATAATGTGTCATCTTTGTGACACTAAGAGGGTTGAATATGAAATCATGTTCCCCTAGAGTTCCTTGTGTATACCCAAATTAGATCACAGTTTCAAAATATTTGTCACAATATTGACCCTCCTAACCTCATAAGTCAACAAAACTATGGTGATCTTGGAATGCTTCTCTCAAAGTTTTTTGAGCATAGAAATGAGATTCTAAGGAAATCCAAGTAAGCTATTACCTTTCTTAAGGTATAATAGAAAAATTCTAGTCTCAATGGACATTAATCATCCTCATCATCATTTTCATTAAGGAATTGGTGTGGAGTGTTTCTTATCTCTTAGATCCCAATAAATGGTTTTACATTTTCCTTTTTGTACTTCGACAACATCCTTAACTTGTGCATGATGTAAGAATTATTTTCTACCAATCGACCCTAAGCATCCATCCTTCGTATGTTCTAAGCCTAGTCCATTGGATAAAGGACCCTCTAAAAGTGGAATAGATTCTTTGGAACAATGAAGATGGTGGTTTCCAACAGAAGTCCCAAAGTAATTGGAGGAAGGTGTCTTGAAACTGTCACATTCCCTAGAAGAGGATTTTTTTGTGGCACCAAAGTTTGAGAGTGAGAGGATTAGAGGAGGATTGTCCCTAGAAGCTGTAGTCAATAATATTCCTTCCCCCCCTTCAATTTCCTCTTTCCATTATCAAGTATAATCCCTTCTATAATGGAATGCCAAATCTC
>JASDQU010817492.1:27789-40309 GCA_032191745.1 Picea mariana
TGTCCATAGTTGAACCAAGTAACTTTGAGGAATCCATAAATGATGAACATTGGATCAAGGATATGGAAGAAGAACTAAATCAAATAGAGGAGAATGGGACATGGTAACAAGTTCCAATACCAAAGGATAAAAATGTGATTGGGAAAAAATGGGTCTTCATATTTACAAGATAAACGAATATGGATAGGTAACCAGAAACAAAGAAAGACTAGTGTGTGCAAAGGATATGCTCAAGTTGAAGGAATAGATTTTGAAGAAATATTTTCTCCCATGGATAGAATAGAAGAAATCAAAATATTCTTGGCTTATGCATGCTCCAAAAGGATCAAAGTGTATCATATGGACGTAAAATCAACCTTTCTAAATGAAGAATTAGAAGAAGAAGTCTACATAAAACAACCAGAAGGGTTTCTACTATCAGAAAGGGAAGACTATGTTTGGAGATTGAAGAAAGCTTTGTATGGACTTAAGCAAGATTCGAGAGCTTGGTACTCAAGATTGGATAGGTACTTACAACAACAAGGATTCAGAAGGGGAAATGCAGAAAGTAACCTCTACATAAAAATGGATCAAGGAAGCATGATTATTATTGAAGTGTATTTGGATGACATCATCTTTGGAAGTGATGATTATAGATTGACTCAGATGTTTTCCAAGAATATGCATAATGAATTTTAAATTTCCCTACTTGGGGAGTTGTATTTCTTCTTGGGACTCCATATATCTCAACTAGATGAAGGAATTTTCATTTCCCAAACTAAGAAAACCAATGAAATGATAAAGAAGTTCAAAATGGAAGACTGTAAACCTATGTGTACTCCTATGGTTACGGGTTGCAAGTTGAGAAAAGATGATGAATCTAAAGAAAAAAAATTAAAGAATGTATAGATCAATGATTGATAGTCTACTCTATGTGACAACTTCAAGACTAGATGCAATGCAAAAAGTTGTATAGGTCAAAATATTTCAAGTGGAACCAAAGGAAACCCATTTTCTAGCAGTGAAAATGATCATCAGATATCTTAAAGGAACGACATATTTTTTTTATATGGTATCCAAAAGGAAATGAATTAACTCTGGTCTCCTACACGAATGCATATTAGGTAGGAATTATTGACGACAAATGAAGTACAAGTGGAGAATCTTTCTACTTAGGTGATTTCTTAGTGTCCTGGTTGAGGAAGAAGCAATCTTCAATATCCTTATCCATAGCAAAAGAAGAATATATTGCAGCAACAACATGTTGTACTCAGGTTATTTGGATGAAGAAAACCCTGCAAAACATACAAGTGTGATATGATGAGCCTATTTAGGTACTCTGTGACAACACCGATGCTATAAACATCTCAAAGAATCCACTGATGCATTCCAAGACCAAACATATTCCTATTAATTTCCACTTTCTATGGGAACAAGTCATAGAAAATAATATCAAGTTGGCATACATTGTGACAAAATAAAATATTGGAGACATCTTCAAAAAGCCTCTTCCTATGGATACCTTTGAGTATATTCGAAAAAAAATGGGAGTAATTTCTTCTCCAAACTGATTTCCATAATCTTTTGCAAGTACAAAAAGGGGAATATTGTCAGGAGGAGTTACCCTCTTCCATTGATGTCAAAGGGGAAGAGAAAATTAGTAAAACTAGAAGCATGAAGACAGAGGGAGTCAACATGAATACAAGAGGATGGTATAGTCATTGGGATTAGAGCATGAAGATAGGGGGAGCACAATTGTTTTACTAATTTTCCATCAATGCCAAAGGGGGAGTTTGTTGGAAAATTTGTTTTCATTGATTTCAACCTTAGAAGAATCCCTGAAGAAAATCCTAGAAGCGCCTAAAAGTGATGATGATGTGTCCACTTGAAGAAGCCTTGAAGAGCCTTGGAATAAGTGTATATGAATCTGAAGTGGTACCCTTATGGTGTAGCTTTTAAGAATGTCCCTCATGGGATGGGATAATATGTGGTTGTTTCCACATGCGCAATTTGAGTTGTACACAAATGGATCCTTGAAGGATCCTTGAAGAATCCCATAAATCCAAGTGCAGAAGATCCTAAAGAAAATTGAAGAAGCCCCTAAATCAAAGTGAATAATACCCTAAATCCAAGAGAAGAATCCCCTAATTAAATTAAAGAATCCCCTAAGGTCGGCCATCCTTAAGGTAGAGGTGTAACCCTAAATTTGTGACCCTTGGTCGCACCCCCTCATGTGGAGAAGACTCATATAAATAAGAGGAGACTCATTTGGAATTTGGAACACACTAATTTGACCTATCCAGGGAATAGTAGAGAATTTCAGCCGAGAGTAGTGAATTTCCAAGGGAAGATGAAGTGAAGAAGGGCAAAATTCCAAGAAAAGATGAAGTCTTGCGATGATTTGTTTTAGGGTTTTCTTTGAAGGTCATCTTGGAATTTTCGTTATAACTTTTTTTCTAGAAAGATTCAGATAGTGAAACTTGGATGTGTTTTAGAAGAGATAGCGATAAATATATGGTAATAATTTTAGGTCTTCACTCATTACATGTTTGTATTTATACTCAGTTGAAGTTGAGATTTTTTAAAACTAGGGTTTTCTTTTTCAAAACGTGTCATATTGCCATTTTTTCTATAATTTGTTTTTGGGGATGATTCTAGGATTGAAACGTGGAGGAATTTTATAGAAGATAGCAAAGAATATTGGGTACAAGTTTCAAATCCTGATTCATTATAAGTACGAAGCTATACTTGTTGGAAGTTAGGGTTTGTGACTAATATAGAAACTAGTCCCAAATAGGTATTCGAGGTAAAATGGTTATATTTGAAGCTCGGTACATCGAAATTGAATTACACTTGTTGCATTAAAAGGATAAAATATCATGATATCTAAGGTTGATGTTTTATAATTGGAAATGAAAATTTTAGCTCGTGGAAAATCTTACAAGTTTGCATATTTGAGGTATAATTCTGAGCAGTTTAGTATGCAGGATTTTGGGATTGTATTTGAAGGTTTATTTGATCTTGTATCATTGTTTAAAATTTTCCAAGGGGATTGGTGTCTCCTTATAGTAAGTGATAGAAAAATCAGGGAGTGGGTGTTTCCTTCAAGTTGGTGCTTGTAAAATATTGAAACTACTTCAGAAACATTTATGTGGCTTTCTCCTAGTTGGGTTTCCATGTAAAATTTTGTGTGCAATTTGTATGAGTTTATGTGATGATTAATGACATGATTAATGGTTAACATTTTGGAATATTCACCAATACTGAGAGGGGGGATGAACCAATATTGAGCATGTTTCACCATTTTCAATCATAACATTTACTTATCAATAATTCCATTCACTTATGATTGCATTTAACATATCATAAACATATAACCATAAACAATGCATCACATCATAACCACATATACACAGTACACCATAATTTTATGTGGAAACCAAGATGAGAGAAAACCACATAATTATTTCTTATATATCAAAATATTACATTCACAGGAAGCACCAAATTCCAAATTCTCTAGCACCAACCGGAAGAAGGCTCCAACCCCTAGTTTACAGTCTCCAACTTGAAGGAAGTTACAACTCCCGGAATTCTCCAGCGCCAACTAGAAGGAGGCTATGACCCCCTCATTTACAGGATCCAAACTAAAGGAAGGTCCAACTCCCTACGTTCTCTGGCTCCAACCGGAAGGAGGCTATGACCCCTTAATTTATAGGCTTCATCTTGAAGGAAGCTACAACTCCCTGTGTTCTCCGACTCCAACCAGAAAGAGGCTACAACCCCCTTTCCTTGCCCTATTCTTCCATCTTGAAATACAAGTGTAGAATCAACCTGTCACTACCACTATCACTGTCATTGATAATCAACCTGACACTGATAATCACTCTGTTACTAATAATCAACCTGTCACTGATATTGATACCTCATCATTAAGACCTATCACTGTCTCTATCAATGTCTATGTCACTGTCACTATCTCTTTCACTATGTTGAGTGTTCAACACACGCTAAAAGATTTTATGAAAATTTTTCTCTTTTGGGTACCACTTGTTTACTTTTCTTCTTCTTTCTGAATTGAGTCTGTTGTGTAGTGATTATTAAGTTTTGTTTCCATGTCTCATCATCAATCTCATTCAGAATTATTTGGACATGTCAAATTGAAACCTTTTTATCTAAAAAGAACTTGGCATTTTAACTAAGAATTCATTGCTAAAATGATGACCCACGCACCTATTTTCGGCCATGAAAAAATCCAAGCAAGAAAATGACCACGTAGTAACATTAATCCTCGATCCCCGAGCATCATTGACATTGGGAAAAAATGGATATCTGCGCCAATTGTTCGCAAAGAAGTTTAAGGAAATTGTCGATATCCCATCAGCGTTGGTGAAATTTGAAAGGGTAAGACACTAACATGGGCCATAATGAACCTTCGATCGCTAATTACTGATGCATTGTTCAGGGTCATTGAAATCCCAATGATTTAAATTATGGAAATTTTTACATTGATACATTGTCGAGGATCGATCACCGATGCATCTTCGGCATCGACAAGTTTCGAGGGGGGTAATACGAAAACACTTGTTTCAACATCTCTTCAATTTTTGATCCTTAATACTTCTTCAACATTGGCAAGGTAGGACCTATTTTTCAAAGCACATACCTAACAAAAATCCCTTATTCCAAATAAAATCTTAGGCAAAGCAGCCAAATTCAAATGCCACATGTCTCTATCACGTAGGCATTTTATACAGCCTAGTTTCATCTTGAGTCACTTTAGGTTTCCCCATGTCCTAGTCGCACTTCTAGGTCATCATTTCCACATCAGTGTCGTACAAAAATATGGATTGACATCGAATATTTTTCTAAGAGATATTAATGAACATTGTCTAAGATAAAACGTCGACCCCCGATCCACCCATTTAAATTAGCGGAATGATGGGACGTTTTCAACAGAAAATAAGATTGGATTCCATCATTTAATAGGTCAATTAATGTTTCTCTCCACATACATCACTACCCTGTGCGTCGACCAAATAATGGTAATTTGAAATTGTCGATGAACCACAATATAGCCCGCTCCTTGGCCGCCAACCTACGACTACATTTAATCTTGAGCATAATGTGGATCTTGGTGACAGATTTTGTAAAACCGCATTTACACCCCAAATTGAAGAACTAATGCAACAAGGTAAGTAGTCTATGTGTTTAAATCACTAAGATAGTTTCGAACCACAACATTCTGTACACAATTTTCTCATTTCCATAGAAGTGAATGAAGCAAAAAGAGCATCTCAAGAGTTGCACTTGATTCTCAAAATTTCAAAATCAAGTTAAGCTAGTACGAAGAAGAGGTATGTGTTGATTTTATCATTTTGGCGGTCGCATTTTATTTATATATCAATATTCTCTCTACAAGACGGTGTATAACTCTTCTCTCTTTGCAGAAAAATGCCTCCAAGGAAGCCAACAACTAGATGCTCGCCAAGGGAACCAAAATTGAAGGAAGGAGAGATCAGTGAAGGATCTTTTCCTGGTGCTACAAGGTAGTTGGAATTTTCTACTAGAGGGGAACCGGTCATCAAAACGTCAAATAAGAAGGAATTTTCTCAACCCCTTGCATTTGGTGACACAGAGGTGAGAATTGGGTCAAATATAATGCTCCTGTAGTGGGGATATTTGTTCAATAAGATTAACTGGGAATATTACCTGGAATTAATATTCCCCATAGCTACTTGGATGTAAAGGCGCTCGATGACCAGG
Source organism: Picea mariana (assembly GCA_032191745.1). Classification (NCBI taxonomy): domain Eukaryota; kingdom Viridiplantae; phylum Streptophyta; class Pinopsida; order Pinales; family Pinaceae; genus Picea; species Picea mariana. The sequence continues at coordinate 33,535 of JASDQU010817492.1, forward strand.
TTGTTCCGAAATCCGATGGTCATTCCTACATATGGTAGTCTGTCGAACCTCGGTATTTCCCTATATTGATACCTTGGGGTGGATAATCGATCATACAGACACAATGAAGTACCTATTCAATGATGAGAATGGAAGATGCATCAGTTTTTTTCTCCTGACAAAGATCCATAAATACTACAGGCTTCGGGACTCGGAGGAGCGGATAAACATAGATTTTGTAGTGAAATTATATGAGTTCCATGAGACCAGTTGATTGATGGCCTCTTGGTGGAAGGAAGACAAAAAATTCACAAACCGGAGAAATGGTTGGTACGAGACAACAAATCTAAGGGAGCCATACATTTATTTAATGGCTCTAATCTGTCGATTGTATGGGGAGAGAAATTTTGCTAATCTTTTGGAGGAATGGATGCCCCTAGCATACACTATGGACATCTTCGGAAGTAGCTTCAAATGGGGAGAAATCATTTCTAAACAATTGATCACCAACATATTGCAGGCCCAGACACCAAAGGACGGAGAAGCACCTACTTTCCACATGGCATTGTACCTATTGGATGTAATCTACGCAAGGAACGTCTTTGCAAGCATGAATATGAGATGGCATACCACCGAGCTATCTGTACATGTCTACTTCAAAATTTTGTGGAAAAACAGGTACAAAAAATATTATTCTCTCATCTGCGATGAATTCATAGCTCAGATCTATTTTATTATTTTCAAGAAATAATGCCAAAGACTGTCGGTAGTGGCCAAGAAAATGATCTCAAAAGTAGGCCACTAGTACCTTGACGAAACCATGACTTATATCAAGTTGTTTAGAGCCACTGGTGCACCACATGTACTCCCCTCTCATGTCCCAGACTGTCTCGTCATGGGAGAATTATGTTACCAAACCATCCTGCAAGGATATAATGCCACTTTGGTTAAGGACAAGAAGCAAGTGTTCATACCCTATGGTTTCCATGTAGGGTTTCACATAGTGAAGGACACTGTGTAAGATAAACAAGAATGTTTGACCCAGCTTGAATATATATTCTCAACATGTCGATTTTTCAAACATGACCCTAAAGTCTTAGTACTTCAGCATGCGTCACAAGTCTCTTCCTGCTGGCCAAATGATAAGTTTGAAGACGAAATATTTATAGAATGTGCTCAGGACTAAGAGGAGGTGCTACAAGGAAGAGATAACCCAAATATGTTGAGGTTTAAAGCTATGAGTAAGGATGAGAAATTCTAAATGACAGAACATACGACTCAAGAACTCATCAGAGTTAGGGAAGAAAACAGAGCAGTAGAAGCCACAGAGGCACAGAGGAGGGGCATGTTATTGTTATAAGAAGTCGAAATAGTCATCCATAGGTTATAAAATGATCCCCAACTATTAGAACCTATAGGGGTCACCTCATCCAACCCAATCAACATCGGAGAGGAGCTAAATGTCTCAGAATCAATCCCACTGGAGGAAACCACCGATCCAGAAAATCCCATAGTTTCTTCACCACAACCCATATTACCGGTGATTATTCCAACCCAGCATGAGATTCTAAGAACACCAGGTGAAACGAGTGTTTATAAAACCCTCTTTGATGTAATTACTATCTATGATGATGAAGAGAGCTCAAATGTCTTGCTTATAACCCCAGTTCCAATCAGAGAGGAGAAAGAACTAGGGGAAACATTTTCCCCAACCTCCGATGCTTCAATTATGAACCCTCAGTAGGGTGACCATGAGGCCAAGATTATCCTAGACACTGAATTCCTTGACTTATAGGGGACCCCAAAATGCATCTCCAAGGATGAGCTAGACTCTAGTGAACAAGAAGAGGAATTGCAGCATCTAAAGATCGACACCTCAACAACCGATCACCGAGTTAATATTGAGCTTGTGACTGTCTCTCCATTTAAGGTTGATACTCCACCAGCTGATGAACACCAGCCGGAGTTCAATCCATCATAACATACAAAATTTTCCCCTTCCAAAGAAGTATAGGAGTCAGTCATAGAACAAATATATACGACAGGAAGCCTAGGAAACACTCTGACTTGGGGAGACCAACAAATCCCTGAGCCTATGGATAAGGTCGCTGATATATAGGCGATTTCTTACGACAGAATGAGGAAATCCATAATGAGAAGTAGGGATGATTTTAGGGGATAAATTTCGCTCATGGGCTAATTTTCCATGGTTTTTCCAAAAAAGAGATTCGTTATTTTAAAAATGTTTCGCCCAAATTCTATAGGATAAAATTATTTTACCTTAAAAATTGCCAACATTTTATAAAAAATATAAAAAATCCTTAGAAATTTGAATATTTTAACAAAAATATCGCCAAACATTTATAGTTGGCATATGAAGGATTATTAATATTCACCAAGGTTTCTACATTTGAAATAAATTTCCATCCTTAAAATCATCCCTGATGTGGAGGAAAACCAAAAACAGGAGGCTCACACTGGATAGCGTTATTCTCATCACCACAAACGAAAATTTGCTCAACACAGAAAATGCGAAGACAAATGAGATAATCAAAGCAGGGATGGCTATAACTGATGCCATGTTGGATCGAGAAAAATGATATGAAAAGGAACTACTCGCCACAAATAAGGAGCTATACCATCTGTGCCATCTGTCAAAATATTACCAGGATTCAACACAAGCAACAGTTTTCCTGAAGAGTGAATTCTGATATGCATATGCAGAATTCACGAGCGAAAGACATCTCTTCACTCCATGTGTAGATGATTTTCAAGAAGACACTCTCATGGCACTAGAAATCTGTAAATACATGGAGAGATGGTATGAAAAGGCATACGAGGATGTAGACTGAATTGATTATATCAGCGTAGTACAGAAGGGTCGAGACACGAAGGATCATGGCTTCCAAGTGTTGATGGATAGAAACATCTCCCTGATCAGTAAGGCAGCCGAATACTGGGTAAGTATGGCCCAGGAACCTCATTAAAAGATATAGAAAAGGTGGGTAGAGTGTGAAAGAAGCTGGGAAAAGATCAATCGGGAGATGAAAGACATTGGCCTTCCAAAGTTCGTCTCACCCAAAGACTTTGTCAACTTGCATGACATAGTCAAATGACATGCAGAACATGACTCAACATGGGAAGTGGAGATCGTGCAGGTGGTGAGCATGACACTAGGTCAGGTGAAGAATTTTATGGAACATCCGATCAAGGTGTTGGCATTTACAGGCAGAGTGTGCTTGTCATTGATGGCAAGAACAATAGCGACGATGGCATGCTTATAGGAAAGAACATCAACAACGATGGCATGATTATAGGAAGAGTGTGCAATGACAGAAAATAGGAAAGCAACAATGATAGCATTGATAATGACAAGACCATGAGAAATTGTTGTCTACAAGCTCAGGAAGATGATCATAGGGCACAGAGTTGGAATTTCCAGATAGCCAGAGGTTATCATGAAGGCTGCAAGGAGCATGCGCAGGATTCCTTAGAATCCGTAAGTTTGCAGAAGGAATCAAAGCTTAGGAGGAATAGCACAGAGTTGCATGCAGAGCGCAAGTGTACACCAGGNAGGAAGCGTAAGCTCAGGAGTAGGAGAGATAGTGGTCATCAGATCGAGCACTGTGAAGAATCAGGACCATTGGATCAGAGTCTAGATAGGAGGAACGAGTGTGCAAGAGAGTAACATATCCCATCCATTAGATTTGAGTGCGAAGGACCAGCAATTGTTAGATCCAATCAAGTTGCAAGGAGGATAAGCCCAGAAGTCATTCAACACTCCAAAGCTACGAAGGAATCCTGGTCATCCATTAAGGCAGGACATGTGGTAAGAGATCAACATTTTGCTGACTCGCAAACTAGAAAATTCAAAGGTGAGAGTTGTAGGAACTCGCGATGTCCGAGTTCACGAGTTGATATAGATCATTAGATCATGGGGAGTTGTGAGTCTTTGATCTGATGTTCACAAATAATGGGAATACAGGAGGCAAATACCCGAGGATATGGGAGCCACAACAATCCTAGCCATTCATCTAAGAAGGACACATGGCAGCCAATAAAGTAGATTCACAGAATCACGAATCGGAAGAATTGCATCAAGCAGTCCTCAAACATTGCAAAGTCTGAGTTTACGATATTGATCACAGCCATTGGATCGAGGAATGTTGTGGGCCATTGATTTGGAGTGGGTTTCAGAAAAATTGGAATTCAAAAGAAGGGAGGTGAGTAGTCCTCCAACTTCGTGAAATGCAAAGTCCCGATATGATCTAGGCCGTCAAATCACCGAGGATCATCAGCCGTTGATCTTGAGCAGGTTTCAGAAAATTGGAAGTTGGGAGAAGGGAGGTGAGTAGTCCTCCAACTTTGTGAAACCAGAAGTCCTGATAAGATATGGACCATTGGATCACAGAGGGTTGTGGGTCGTCGATCTAACATAGAGCGTTGAATCGAGAATCGGGAGTTGCAAGAGTCAATGTTGGCTCACGTTCAAACACCCAACACATGAGGTCGCGATTTGATCACAGTCGTCGATCAAAGGGATAGTGTGGACCATTGATCTAGCAAGCAGAGATTCAGGGTGACTCACGACAGATTACCTAATACGTGAATTTACAAAGCACCCAGGAGATTAAGCCTCGGGTCAGAGCTGGAAGTTACATCTTCGGAGGATTAAGGGAGGAGCTAGCAAGTCGCTAGGCTTCACATCGGAGATAGCCAAGTTGTGAAATGACTTTTTGATAGGCGTCTGATCACAGTTCATGGTCATGTGGAAGGAAGGGGCTTAGCCAAAAAATCTAGCGCCCAATGTGTAGTTTTCTCAAGAAGGGAAAAGGTGCCAAAGGGATGAGCATGCAGAGGTTTTCTCTGTAACTACCAGAAACGACTGATTGTTTCTGCTAGAGAATTCGAAGAGGCTTCATAGTGATCTCCAGAGGCACTGAAGAGTCTTGAGGTAAATTCCAGTGGTATGAATATTAATCATAGAGACAATTGATAGATGGAAAAGTATCCAAGACTATAATTGCCAGAGAAGCCAAAGAATCCTAGCATAACAACCATTCATAATGAACAGGCTAGGTATAACCGCAGAGAATACGAAGAGTTTCCAGGATGTTTTGGCAGAGGACTTGGCATGAGAAATACATGCAAAACATAGAAGAGTGTGTGCTTCTCCGATAGCTAGGCATGTGGGTATAAGGATACTATGAGCTCAATCTGAATTTGAGTTGAGAGGCACAACAAATGGCATGCAGAGGTAGCATTGAGCATAAAAACAAAAGAGAAGTTGAACAGAATGAGAAGTTGTGAAGGAGGAAAAAGTTAAGAGCATAGAAATGCTATAGAGAATAAAACACAGAAGAACAGAAAGCGCAAGAGGATGCAAGCAGGAAGACACTGATGCAGGCAGAGCAGAGCAGTGTAGCAGAACAATGATGTGACTGGTAAGCCATTGATAAATCCTATTTCACTGTAATAACTTTCAGCAAGCAAAGATTTATATCTCAGGGTGCCAGGTTGGTGCTAGGGAGGACAGTCATCCTCAAAGTTTCAAGTGGGAGATTGAACATAGGGAGTTGTAGCTTCCATATGGTTGTAGCCAGAAAAACCAGGGTGGCAGGGTGGTGCAAGGAAGAACTATTGTTCTCTGTTATACAACTTGGTGCCTGTGTGACTGGAAGTTGGTGCTTCCATCCAGTTGGTGTTGGAACACTCAGGGAGTTGGTGCTTCCTTCTAGTGGGTGCTAGAGAAATAAGAGAGTTGGTGCTCTTAGCAAGTTTCATCTTGTATAGGTTGGTTCTTGTGTGACTAGAAGTTGGTGCTTCCATCCAATTGGTGTTGGAACACAAAGGGAGTTGGTGCTTCCTTCTAGTGGGTGCTAGAGAAACCAGAGAGTTGGTTCTCTCAGCAATTTTTTTCTTGTAAAACAGAGGTGGTAGCCTCAAAGGGAGTTGGTTCTCATAAGAATGATAATGCACAGAAAATAAAGATTACTTATCATATCAAGAAGAAGAGGTTTTCTCCCTTTATGGGTTTCCCCAGGAATATCTGTCTCTGTGTTTTTCATGTGTGTCATTGATGGTGAATACTCTATTGCTTACTTCACTGAATTATTGTGATCATCATTGAGTGTTTTATAATGAGATTAAAATGGTTATAATTTTTTAATCACAGTAACAATTGATTCACCCAGCCCCTCTCAGTTGTCCAACAATTGGTATGAGATCGAGTTCCTTTTATTTAAAGGTAGATCAGTAAGCTTAAACATGAAAATTCATGAAGGAACTTCAACTAATAAGGCCCCCTTGTTCAATGGAACAAAATTTGCCTTATGGAAAGTTAGGATGTGAACCTACATAATGGCTTTAGGTGTAAATGTATGGGATGTTGTAGAGACTAGTTATGTAAAGCCAGTTGTACTAGCTAATAAGAATGACAAGCTAGAATTCAACTTCAACTCTAAGGCTATGAATTTTATTCTAAGTGGGCTTGTAGAAGAATAATTTGTAAACGTTATGCACTTAGAATCTTCTAAAGCAATGTGGGACAAATGCATTAGCAGTTATGAAGGTAGTGAGAAGGTAAAGGATGCCAAACTTCAAACCTACAGATTACAGTTTGAACATCTAAAGATGAAAGAGGATGAAACTGTTGGGAAGTACTTTCTAAGAGTTGAAGAACTAGTAAATGCAGTGAAAGGACTTGGTGAAAAAATTGAGGAAGCCTCGTTAGTTCAGAAAATTTTGTGATCTTTGCCAGATAGGTTCAACCCAAGGGTCTCTGCTATAGAATAAA
>JASDQU010817493.1:13852-49772 GCA_032191745.1 Picea mariana
GAAATATGGCCTTCTTTTCTTATTATTACCTCTGAAATTCGACTTGTATCAAATGAATGTATAAATATGTTTATTTATACCATTTATGTCACTTCCTTTTAACATTAGGGCCGACCTGACACTTTCTTATTTTGTAATTATTTTCTTTAATTATTTTCAGGGCCTACATGTACTTCCTTCTTCAATTCACTTTGTCATCTTAAAAAATTCATTTCTCCTTAACCATGAGGATCCACGTGACGTGCCACATACCACCGGAAATATCATGATGTATACTATCCATTCATGGGTGTTGTATATGCATATGGATTTTCCTTCACGTCCAAATACCTTTATCAATCTTGCGGTCCAAAACCCATGACTAGGGTTGACATCAATGACAACAACCAATATTCCAACAAAACTTGATAATGAGCAAAAGAAAGAACACATAATCATAATTTAAATGAAAGTAAATAGTTGATAAAAATTAACGTTTTTGTTTAAATTGATATTTCTATGGTCGTTTCTAAATTTTGACATATACTCTTGTAATGAATGTCTCATACTATAGTGAATGTATTAAGTTTGTCTCAAAGCAAGCCAAGGTATGGAACTATTTGAAAAGGCTGATTCTGTAGCTCATTATAATTATCAAGATTCTAATGGGGGCCCTTTAAATTTTGTAAAAATTTAGGGGGAGTTGTTGGGGCACAACAAGTCTGAACAGTTCTTGCTAAAAAATCTTGGTGAAAGTTGGATCTCGATAAAAAACAATAGAATGAGGCATGCCATGAAGCTTGAAGATATGATCCATGAAAAATTGAGCCACAATTGATGTTGTAAATGGTTGTTGAAGAGCACATAAATGAGCATACTTGGAAAGACGATCCACAACCACCATGATGGTGAACTTACTTCTTGATTTAGGTAATCCCACAATAAAATCCATAGAGATGTCCCTCCAAATAATGGGTGGAATCGAAAGAGGTTGGAGTGTGCTAGGGGGTTTGATGGTTTCACCTTCGTTGTGTTGACAAGCATCACATTCTGCTACAAAAGTGTGAACGCACTTTTTCATAACATCCCCCAAAAAAAATTGTTTGACCCGGGCATAGGTTTTAGTAAACCCTGAATTCCTAACTATTGGAGTAGCATGAAACTCAAAAAGCACCATGGATTTAAGTTGTGACTATTTACTTAAATACAAACATCCTTTGTAGCAAAGTTCATCATTGTGCCAGGGAAAACTAGAGAGTTGGATTTCAATTTTTGGATCATATGCGATATTTTAGGATCATGTAGACATTATTGTCGTACAACTTGGAGCCAATCTGGTACAATGAAGGAGAGGGAAAAAAGGGACGCTACATCTTCATATTTTCGAGAACGAGCGTCAAAAACCATATTTTATTTTCCTTTCTTGTAAATGATCTCATAATCATAACCAGATATCTTAGTTACCCATTTTTGTTTCTCTTGGGAGGAAGACCATTGCTCCAGAAAATACTTGAGGCTTTGATGATTTGTCTTAATTTGAAAGCGTTGAACCAGGAGATAAGGGCACCAAAGACCCATTGCATGAAAAATAGCCAACATTTCCTTTTCATAGATTGATTGGCCCAAATGGCATTCAAACAATTGTTTGCTAGTAAAATTGAAAGGTTTGTATTCTTGCATAAGGACAACTCCAATTCCTCTTCCTGAGGCACCACATTCAAGGAAAAATATTTTTTTGAAATCAGGAAGGGCCAAGACCAGAGTAGTACACATAGCTACCTTCAAAGCTTGAAAATCTTGATCCACTACGAGAGTCCAAGTGAAAGAATTTTTTTTAAGGAGAGCAGTGAGAGGGGCCACAATCTTGCTATAATTCCAAAAAAGCTTTCGATAATAGTCAGTTAAACCCAAAAGAACACGTAATCTTTTGATAGTCTTGGGGGTAGTCCAATCCTGCATTGATTCAATCTTTTTAGGATCCACATGGACACCAGCTTTTCCAATAATATGACCTAAGTACTCTACTTCTGAGGTTGCAAAGGCACATTTAGAGAGTTTGAGGAAAATTTGGTGATGTGAGAGTAGATGGAGAATTTGATCCACATGGGAAAGATGAAATTGCCAATTTTTACTATAGATGAGAATATCATCAAAGAAAACTAAGACAAAATGATGGAGAAAAGGATGGAAGACATGATTCATGAGGCTTTGGAAGGTAGAGGGGGCATTTAATAGTCCAAAGGGCATGAAAAAAAACTCATAGTGACCCTCATGAGTTCGAAAGGCAGTCTTGGGTATGTCGTCTTCTTGCATACGTATCTGGTGGTAGCTAGAATGAAGACCAAGTTTAGTGAAGTACTGAGTACCACTCATCTCATCTAAGAGATCATCAATGAAAGGAATGGGGAACTTGTCCTTGATGGTGAGATTATTGAGGAAATGAAAGTTGGGAAACATGTGCCAAGTACCTTATTTCTTAAGTACCATGACCATAGGGGAATAATAAGGGTTGGTACTGAGGCAAATAACACCTGCTTGGAGCAATTCCTGCACTATTTTCTCAATTTCATTCTTTTGGGAAAAGGGGTGACGATAAGGGAGAACATTGGGAGGAAGACTGCCAAGAACAAGGGGAATGGAATGATCATTAAAACCCAATGAAGGAGGGAGTCCCTGAGGGGTGGAAAAAACATCTTGATGTTTGGAAAGGATAGCTTGGAGGTTAGGATGCATAGAAGGTATCTCAACAACTTGAATAGAATGGAGTTGAGAAATGATACCAGAGTGGACTTTCTTGAGGAGATTTTCCATACGATGGGAACTAATGATCTCAGGAGAACCAACTGTGAGACCTTGGAATTGATACCTTTTTCCTTCCTATTGGAATTGTATGGTTAATTCCTTAAAATCCATAAGAATGGGACCCAAAGTGCGTAACCATTCAACACTTAGCACAATGTCACAACCTCCCATGTCAATGGAAAACGTATGAGATTTCAATTGGTAATTTCCAAATTGAAGACGATCATTTTCACAATGCCCACCACATTTCATGGACACACCATTGGCTATCATGATTTGAAAATTATTGACAACATGAATATAGCAATTGGTTTCCTCGAAAATGAAACGATGAATAGAATTGTGGGTGCTACCACTGTCAACAAGGATGATGACCTTCCTGTGCTTAATGTAGCCAATGATATTGATCTTTTGTAGGGCTGAGAAGCTACTGAGGGAATGTAGGGAAATAAGTGGGTCAATTTCAGGTGATTCAACAGGCTCCTGGGTGGCATTGGGTAGGGCGGGTTCTCCAACCATGAGAACAATCACATCCTCTTTAGGAACATCTTCAAAAATGGACATAAATAGTTTTTTTTCCTTACACTTGTGCCCAGGAAAATATTTTTCATCACAATTATATCAAAGACCCTTCAATTGTCGTTCAACCATTTCAACCCTAGTTATTTTCTAGACCTTGAGGGGAGTGACTGGGGTGTTAGTATTAACAGGTCGAGGGCAAGGAACAAAAGGGGTTTTTTTGTTCTGGGAAAAAACAACTTGTTGGGCCTCCTTAGCACATTGAGTAGATTCCAACCAAGTGGGAGGGTGGGCCATGAGAACCTAGGATTGGATTTAATCCTTGATATGAATAAGAAATCATTCATGGAAGAACACATCTGACATGCCCTCTATTTAAAAATCCAAATTCTCAAAAGTAGTGATGAAGTCTTCCACTGTGTTGGATTGTTTCAAATTGGTCAAATGACCAAGATAGTGGGTATCAATATCAAAGAGGGAATAGATCTCAACAACAAACTAGGTCCAAGAAATATACCCCTGACGTGAAGTTTTTCACCATTGCCACCATTTCCAGATTTTAGGATCTAGATAGAAGACATCATAGTGAAGCTTTTCCAACTCGTCAATAATACCATGTAGAGAAAAATAATTCTCCATTTGAGTGACCCAACCTGTAGGATCAGAGCCATCAAATTTATTGACCTATACCTGGGGAAGATGGGGTTCACGATGAAAGGAGTTGGAGTGAAAATGCAGAGACTGAGAGGAATCAACAACATCGGGTTGTGTTGATGAGGAAGGACCCGTAGGGAGATTCAACAATTGATTGACAACAGATTGGAGGGAGGTCAATTGGGTTGTGAGGTTGTCTTCCAAGTTGTCAATTTGGGAATTTGTAGAATCCAACTGATATGTGAGATGTTCAATGGAGACATGGGATTGATTAACGAAAGTTTGGAGGTCTTGGTTGCAAGTGGTGGCCATTTGGAGAGGGGAAGTGTGGGTAAGGAAAAAAATATGGGTGGGTGGGACCGTAGAAAAAGAAACTTAAAAGTGATAGGTACCACTATGATCAGTGCTTGAAGGGAAATATAATGGGATAGGAGGAAAAATAAGGACACTGGTGTTGAACGCTCAACACACCCTAAAAGCCTTACAAAAGTTTATCACTTTTTGGGTACCACTTGTTTTCTTCATTGTCTGAATCAATTTTACTTTGGGAAATTTTTTATCTTTGTTTTGTTTTCATGAATCTTATCATCAAGTCAGGTTTGTTTGAACTTGTGAAACCTCATGTCTAAAATAAATTGACACTCGAATTAAGAATCGACAGCCAACACCGCACCTAATGCACTCAGGTTCAGTGTCGAAGAAATTCAAGAAAGTAAAGGGATTACACAGTAACAATAGTCGTCGAGCGCCAATCCCCATCAACATCAACAGAAGGTGGAGTTTGTTTACGTAAGTTATTTACATGATTTTTCGAGACATATCCTATCCTCTTCAGCATCGGAAAAATTATGGGAAGGATAGACAGTAACAAAGGACATAAAGAAATAACCAATAGACGATGACTGATGCTCTTTATCAGGGTCATGGAAATCTTGAAAGGTTAAAACAATCATTTTATCTACGAGAAACATATTATCTATCACTGATCGTCGATCCCTGATGCATTTTTCGGCATTGGGAATTTTTTGAGAGAGTTGATCCGAGAGAACTTAGGTAGGTTTATCGTCAATCTCCGATCCTTGATACTTTTCAGCATCGAAAAGTTAGGATTGGGTTTTAGAAAGTATAGCTTAAAGAAAGTCCCAATTCAGATTAACACGAGCAAATGAAGTCACCGGTCTCGAATGCCACATGTCTTTATCATGTATGGGGATCATACGACCTAGTTTCTTCCCAAGTCATATTCAGGTTCCCTGGGTCCTAGTCACACCTCCTATTCATATTTTCCATGTCATATATGTATGACAAGATCGATCGACGTCAGAGATTTTGCAAGAATATATCAAAGAAAAGTGTTTAAAGCACAGTCTTGGCCCTCGACCCACCAATAAGATATGATCAGATTTGGACATTTAATAGACCCGTTAATGCTTGATCCCACATTTGTTTCTATCTCGTGTGTCGATTAAACAAAAACAATTTGAAATCACTGATAAAACATGTTACAACCCGTGCTCTCATTGTCAACCCACGATGAATTTAATTTTAAACATCTTTCAAGATCTAGCGACAAATTTAATGAAATTACACTCATCACCCGAATTGAATGGTTGATGCGACAAGGTAAGTTCATCCCTGTTTAAATATCTAGAAAGGTTTTGAACAAATTCATTTTGCACACAAGTTTCAATTCTAGATCATCTGAAGGAAAAAAGTGAGCATCTTGAGACTATATTGACCCTCATATTATCAAAACTAGGTTAAACAAGCTGCAGAGGTATGTGTTCAAGTTTGTCAATTCATTGGTCATAATTTATATATGCATCCTATTTTCTTGCACAGTCTCTAAACTATGTTCTAGTTGCAGGTAGGATGTCACCAAGAAATCCAACTACTAGACGCTTGCCGAGGGAACCTAAGCTAAAATAAGTTGAAACATGTGAAGGTTCTTCTCCGAGGACTGCGAGATAGTTGGAGTACGCTCCCAGGGTGGAGCCTGTAATTAAAACATCAACAAAGAAATATTTTGTCCAGCCTTTGGCCTTTGGTGATATAGAAGCAAGCAATGGATCCAAAGTAATGCTGCCACAGTGGGGGGACCTCTTCAACAAAATTAGTCGGGAATAATACTCGGAGTATATCCCATAGAATGACCCAAACATAAGGGTGCTCAATGACCAAGTGTTCCTGAACATCTGATGGTCGTATTTACACATGGTGGCCAGCATAACACTAGTTTTCCCTTGCATAGAGGTTCTGAAATGGTTAATCGACCATACAGATGGGCATAAGTGCTTGATCAACGATGAGAATGGTGGGTGTCTCAGAGTTTTCCTCCTGAAAAAATTCCATAAATACTACAATACTAGGGACCTAGAGGAATGGCTAGACACAGACTTCGTGGTTAATTTCTATGAATTCCATGACACCATCTGGTTGATGGCCTCATGGTGGAAGGAGGACAAGAATTTTACCAACTGAAGAAATGGTTGGTATGGGACGATTAACCTGAGGGAGCCATACATTTATTTGATGGATCTCATATTCCAATTGTATGGAGAGAAGGACTTCTCCTCATTTTTGGAAGCATGGATGCCCTTGGCATACACGGTGGCAATTTCTGGAAGCAACTTCAACTAGGGAGCGATAATTTCTAAACAATTGAGCATCTATGTAGAATAGGATTAGACGCCGAAAGAAGGGGAAGCACCCACTTTGCACATGTCCTTGTACCTTCTGAATGTCATCTGCACAAGGAATTTCTTCGCTGAAATGAATTTAAGATGGTATGTTGCGGAGCTCTCGGTCCCTATTTATTTCAGCATACTATGCGAGAACAGGTATAAAAAATATTACGCACTCATCTGCGATGAGTTCATCACCCGTATTGATTTTATTATTTTTAATAAGGAATGCCCAATATTATCTGCAGCAGCCAAGAAAATGGTAGCAAAGGTAGGCCATTGTTATTTATACAAACTTTGAACCTATATCAGGGTGTTTGGGGCCACTGAAGCACCACACATCCTACCCGTTTATGTCTTGGACAAGCTCATTGTGGGAGAAATATTCTATCAAACAATCCTGCAGGGCTATAATGCCACACTATTCAAGGACAAGAAGAGAGCTTTCATACCCTACGGTTTCCATGTGGGGTTTTATCTGGTAAATGATATTGTTCAATACAAACAGGAAGGGATAAGCCAACTTGAATTCAGATTCTCGACAAGCTGATTCCATAAGCACGACCCTAAATTCTTCATCCTACAACATGATTCACATGTATCATCCTATTGGTCATACACTCATGATAAGTTTGAAGACAAAATTTTCAGAGAGTGCGCCCAGGACTGGGGCGAGGTGGTACAGAGAATGGCCAACCCAAATATGACCAGGTTCAAGGCCATGAGCATGGATGAATAGGTGGAAACAATAGAGTAGTCGACCCAAGAGGCCTTCAAAGCCAGTTGTTGCACCTCTTTCATCACCTTAGTGAGCAAAATAGAGATGCTTGCAAGCTCAGTTGGGTCTGCTGAGCAGGACAACTGCAAGGAAAAGAGTTAGGGAAAGAAAATAAAAGACTACAATTAAGAATTAAACTAAGAAATGCAATAACAACTAAATTCATGAGCATAGGGACATAGAAACAAAAAGAACCATAAGACCCATGTCACTAATGTTGAGGCTAATCTATTAGTGAAACAATACACCAAGAAGAAAGGGGACTATGAGTCCTTTCTTCCTCCAAGGGAGGGCTCCTAGACCCCCACTAGCTAGCTCTTCTTACAACAAATAAAAATGGAAAATGATGAAAGAACTCTTTACAAATCCACTCAATGGGTGAGATGGATTGTCCAATGCAATGGTGCAAATATGCTCTTGAAAAGGATGGAGTCCTCAAGAGAATAGAGGTAGCATACCATTACTTTGAATTCCTTGAAAAATGAGGTGCATCCATGGCCTTTTTATAGCATTCCTTTGGGTTATTGTTTAACTACTTTGTAGTGTGAAAAGAGGCCAATTAGGGCATTCCTAGGTCTTTGACCTGCCCACCAGTCGGATACAGTCTAGATTTGAGGGTCAAATCGGCTTGGGAGCTGAACCATAAGTGGGTGGGAGGCTGACCACTCTCATAAAGGAGTCATTTAGCAAGTGCACGGCTTTTTGCGATAACAGTCGCGCATCATGCGCATGTGTGCGATTTGTGCGTTTCTGTTTCACGCATGTGCGCACGTGCCCAATGTCTGCATAGCGCTCTTCAATTTTTCACTACTTTTTATAGTTTTAGATTTTTTTATGAATGCTTTGGTATTAATTTAGGTCCATGTATGACTTCATAATTATTTGATGATGATGAGTTCTTGTAACCATGTGCGGACGAAATTTCAGTGATAATAGATGCCCCCTGATGGATGAGGTTAGGGGCATACGTATAGCCGGAATCCATCAATGTTTCTTCTACTGAGAATGTTGTTGTAAGAGAGAGAAATAGTGGGATCATCCAGAGTGATCTGTTGGAGGGAAAAAGGAACTGGTAGGACCCGACCTTCCATGAGGTGTGTAAAATAGAAAAATGTGTACAAACAAGGCGGGCATGCCCCATGCTCATGTCATGTAACTCTGAAACAAGATGACTGAAGTGTTGGTGTAGACAACTGCAGCACCCTTGGGGGCAGTCATGATAAAGGTAGAAGACAATTCTGCAAATGAACATACTCTGAAGAGTAGGCAGTGATCATGGTAATAAGTAGCAACGATTATGTGGGCATTGATAGCCCCGCCAAGTTCAGAGGTCTTCGGCAAATGAAAGAACTAACTGCAACAGTCACAAAGTAAGACCCACCGTAAAATGAGAAAGTGTTTGCATCAAATGTTATGGGGGTCAACGACAACATGGAGTAATGGTGTTTCACCCTATGTCATCTGAGATCTCTCATTGAGTGGATAATGAGAATCAAGATACTGTCGCCCTTCTGGAAACTGTGCTGATGTTGATAAAAAGGGGGATGCAATTCCCAGAAGAAAATGGCTTCGTGAAATATACTAGGTGAGGTGAGGAAGTGGAGGAGGTACATGGACAAAGTCAAGATGTGGGAAGACTCAAGACTACTCTTGGACGGAGTATGTGTGAGATAAAAAGTGGTTGCAACCGTTCAATGAGGTCGAGTGTCAGGGGGACGACAAGACAGGGGATAAGTTGTGCCAGAGGTGGGACAAGGTGAACAAATTCATAGGGCAGACGTAAGTGACCTATGGGGTACTCTGAAGATATGGATGATGCCAGCAAGGGTAGATGATAAGTAGTGCTCCAACCAACTATGACATGGGTTGCAGTTGGCCAAAAAGAGGGAAGCAGGTCACCAAAGGTGACGACAAAAAAGGTAATGTAATGACTAGAAATAAAGGAATTTGTACAATAAATAACGAATAATTGGGGATAGGTATACAAATACAGAAATGGGTGCCCCAGTGTGATATGGGTGGCCTGTGTAGGGCATAATCTTCTCAGAGAACTGATGAAGGGTGGGGGCCCCATTGGTGAGTTTCTGCATGAGGTAGGTGAAATGAAGGTAAATTTGCAGATGGGCAAACTGATTATGGATGAAATGTAGGGTTCATGATACTGCGAAGGTGCAGTCAAAAAATAAAACCGTGAAGAGATAATCTGGGAGTCTGTGTGGGAAAGCTAGAAAAATGAAGAGAATGAGTATGAGGTTGATTCGTGACATGATGAAAGACTCTTGGGACTCCCATCCCTAAAGGGTTTTGAAAAAAACAGCATGAGTGTCAGAAGTGCCAAAAGGTGCTATGAATGGGACAACTCATGTGGGAAAGAATGCTACCGGGTGACAGTACCGAAGATGAAAATGGAGGTGTGGGTACTGCAGAGTCAGGAATGGGGATCCTAGAGGCAAATGTCAAAGGGTGTGACTGGAAATGTAAGTGCGATACAGAGGGAAAGACTACATGCCAGTGTTGAGTATATACCTGAAGGGGTTGTGCCGATGTATGATGATCAGGTACTTACACACATGAAAACCAAATACCTGACGTGAACAATATCTGAAGAGAATCAAAGATATGAGCATGTAGTTGATAAGCATGAATATGTGCATGCATACCTGATCAAGGTATGAAAAATTGGCACCCTGGGGGCTCAGGATGAAAAGAGGCCTAGGGACTGTTGTGATGTAGATGAAGGGGTGTTGATCCCATGGCTGAAGACGGATCGAGAAATGGACACCGTGGGCTCCCGAAATGGTGAGTGGAAGTTTTGGCAAAAAGGCCTATATATAGTTGTAGGGCCCACATTGCCACCTCATTTGTACTTGCTACTATAGTGATTGGACGAGAAGCATTCAGAGGAGATTGTGAGATTCAGGGAGGATGAGGCATCTGATTGAGGAACCGGAAGTATCAGGTTAGTGGTCTGATCATCCTGCATAGAATTAGGATTTCATTTTTTGGGCAGGGGCTATACGGAGGGCCGTACAGAGGTGTTTAGGGGGTATGGGCCCCACATGCGCGGGAAATCCGGTAATAGGCATGCACATGTGCACACCTGTCCACTGGATAGACTTGCATGGGGGCACGGTTAAGGGAATTAAGGGTGCGCATGATGGGCGCACACGATGGGTGTGCCTGTCGGCTGAACATGCACGCATGTGTGCACGCTTGTCGGTTGAATAGGCGTGCACATGTGCACGCCTGTAGAGTGAACAGGTGCACCTGAGAGCACACCTGTGTAGTGGACAGGTGCACACTCATGCGTGCCTATGTAGTGAACAGGTGGGAATATGTGCGTGCCTATGGGGGGTACAGGCACGCATGTGTGCACATTAGTGGGTGAAAAAACTACACTGTGGAGGCAAGGTTAACGGGTATAAAACGTGTCTTTTTGATGTTTTTGATTGTCCATGTGGGTGACTTAGGATGTTTTTTTTTTGTGCAGGTGAGCTATGTGCACAATGCTGGTTGGTTGGTGAGAGCGAGATTGGTCCCAGCTGTGAGACACCGTGGCTATTGAGGAGCCAGGTGTACATGCAACTTTGGCAGTCTACGGGCTGTTGAAGTTCTTTGAGTGCCCCTTGATACGGGCGCAGGAGTATCTCCTGCAGTTTCTTATCTGGATGTGGAGTCCGGACCTACACTGCTTCATAGTGCGGGGAGAGAAGATTCCCTTCACTATGGTGGAGGACATGTATTTTCTGACTGGGCTCCCATTTCGGGGAACGCCCTTACCAGTGGAGCCATTGCTTCCTAGGGATACGTCGCTTGCGACGGTGGGTCGAAAATATTGTTTGGGGCAGAACTATATGTCCGACACAGTGGTGAGCATCAGGGTGATGGATGCCCTAGCACATTGCTGCATAGCAGCGATGATTGTGAGAGTATATGGTTCACTGCCGACGCAGCGGATCAGCGGTGGCCAACTGATGCTGATGGGGAGAGTGTTGGTCGCTGAGTATTTCACCTGGGGGCTTACGCTGCATGCGAGGATGGTGGGGCAGTTGTACCACTGTCGATCCACATATATGGGGGAGCTTGCCTTCGGGTCCATCCTAGTGGCCTGGTTTCTAGAGAGGGTGCCAATGTTGCACCCTAGGATTCTATTGGGTGCGCCTGGGGAACGAGAGCCATGACTGAGGTGGTGGTCGACCGTGTTTCTTTTCCATGGTGGTGGCGAGGGTGGCCACTTCTTCACTGCAGAGGCAACACAGGTATGGTGGCAGATGTTGTAGGTGATACTGTGGTACCCCTATGCTGAGTTTGACTTCCGAGATGATCCAGACATGATGCTACCTCCAAGGGAGGTGTTTGACCACCGAGGTATGTTGATTTGATGATGTTCATATGTATGTTTTTGTTTTTTTTGAGATAGCATGCCTTATGTATATGATATATATGATGATACTATCTTTTGTGTGTTTGCATGTGTAGATGTGACACCTCGCGAACATGAGGTGGAGTTGAAGAGAGCGCTGGCTCGTCAGGAGCCGGAGAGACTTCCATGGGGAGAGAGATGTTGACGTGAGGATGTCACAGCACGACCTGCTGAGCCAGAGAGGGTAGCGAGGAGACACCGGTTTGATGACCCTAGTGCTGGGCCATCACACGCTCCTTCGACGGCTACTGGAGTGGATTTTGAGGACATACCTCGTCATCTAGAGGTGGTGTTACAGGATGTGCCTGAGGGTATATGGTCTCGCATCTAGGATGAGGCTTTCCGGGAGTAGTGTGTGGGGGTGTCGCCACCATGGCGGGCCATAGTACGACGAGTAGTAGTGGTTGTTGTGCTGACGACCGAACGACTGCCGCCGGGGCAGGAGGGGCTGGTAGGGGGGGGACCACCACCTCCTGGGGTAGGTGGTGGTGGGCCGCCACCACTTGATGGGGGAGTAGGTGGTGGTGCTCTAGAGGCACCATGAGTGGTGCTTTGATGCATTTGATGTATATATATTTTTTGTATATAGGCTGGTGAGCCCATTTTGTATCGAGGTGCTTCATTCGCCTGTGGATAGGTGTGTTTTTGTATGTAAACAATTGGATGACACTGTGGACTTATTGATATGTACATGAGTATACATTTTTGAGATCTTTATGGTGTTTACATGTGTTTTGATGTATTGATGATGTCTAACCTATATGTGTGATGAAAGTTTGTGTTATATGTTTATGTATGTGTAGCTTGATGTGATATATGCCAGTCTAACACAATATTAGCTAGGTTATCTGTAATTTGATTCAATTGTCTTGGAATATGTGAAAATGTAATGGAATCAAAATGTCGAGATACAAGTCTAACTTGCAGGTATTTGTGAAAGAGGCAAGGATCAAGGACGTGGTACACATTGTTGAGCTGGAGTACGACTAGTTGAGAGTCGAGGAAGACACTAAGGTGATGAATATGATGATGTTGGGCATCGGCCAGGAGGCCAATGATGGCGGTTTATTCATTTTGGTTGTTGGTTGCTGAACCCAAACATATGCCACTCGAATGGAACATTTCATGTGAGGGGGTGTAGAGAGCCCAAGCAGCCGAAGCGAGATTTTGTGTCCAACAGCTGGCATCGTCAGTGTAACCGATGTGGTAGGCTGGTGGAGGAAGCATATGTCAATAGCACAAAGGATAGTTTAGACGTGAGGGAGGGAAAAAATATTAAAAACGCTATAAAATAAATAACCTAAAGTAGAATGACTACATTTAAGTGTAAAATTTCTTGAGATACAACCCGTTGACAGGTTCTTTGAGAGAGAGAACTTCAGGGGAGGCCAAGATGTATGTGCCTTTGGTGAGGCAATGTTGTATAATGTATGGGCCATGCCAAAGTGACTCGAATTTTCCGTGGCCAAAGGTATTATGAGTGATATCGTAAGCCAGGATGAGGTCGCCTTTGCGAAATGAGTGAAGGTTGACATGGTGATCAAAGGTAGCCTTGGATCATTTTTTAGCTACCTCATTGTTCTGTAAGGAAGATCAACGATCTTCATCGAGAGATTCCAAGTTCAGCAAGCGCTTCTCCATTGGAGCAGTGTCGGGTAATAGATCAATGGTAGTGCGTAAGGTGGGAATTTCACACTCGATGGGAAGAGTGGCCTCAACCCCATGGACTAAATGAAATGGTGTGAAACCAGTAGCTATTTTCATAGCCGTTCAATAATCCCATAGCGTAGAAAATAACATATGATGCCAATTGGTTTTATGTTTATTAACCATGCGCTGTAACATGGTCTTGAGGACTTTGTTAACTGCTTCGACCTGTCCGTTAGACTGAGGGTAATATGGTGAGGCAAACTCATGAGAGAATCCTACCCGATATGAGAGTTCGACGAAGATCTCATTCTCGAAGTGTTTCCCATGATCGAAAACGAGTTGGAGGAGTACTCCAAAGCAGGATATGACGTGGTTAAAGAAAAAACGCATCGCAGTGATTTCTTCGAAGATGCCATTTTTTATGGAAATGTTGATTTTAATGGTTGGAAAAATGTTGGCCATGTTGCCTTCTTCAAAAGCATTTGGGGCAGGAATGGGGTTTTTGAACCAGTAGATAGGCCCTTATGGGATAAAATCCTTGGTTTCAACCGTGTAAACGGGGTGTTGGTTAGGAGGCATGGAGGCTTCCTGTGGAGAGAAGAGTGCATGATGGTGTAGTGCATCCCAAGGGATGTCTGGGTGGTTTAACTCTTCGAGTATTTCCTCGTCACATTGGAAGTGCCAGGAATACAAGGGGTCATGAGGAGTGATTTTGGTGATGGTTTGTGTGTGGTTTCCCCTTGGTGAAGAAGCAAAGGGAACAATGTTAAGAGATGGTGAGGGTTCACTCGACATAAACCATATGTTGAAGTACTGGGGGGTACCTCTGGTGGTTGGGTGTAGAATGTCCATAGGGGAATGAGTGGGAGAGTTGGGGGGGGTTGGGGGGTGAATCTTCAGATAATTCATCTAAGAACCATGGAGGTGTTGGAAGGGCCTCGAGTTCAGGAGAAATGACATGAAAATCTGCTAGTGACGAGGTAATGTCAATTATCGTCTCTACGGGCTGTTGAAGTAGGGTCAATTGGCCTTATCTGTATTCAAGGATCATAGGAAACTGGTATGTAAAATGAGCTAATGAATCACAGAGAGAGAAAGGGCATCTCATACGTTCATTGACTGAAGTGGTGATATAACGGATGTCTGTGATATTTGTTGAGGAGGATGTAGCAGGACTGGGTTTGCTCTGGAAGTTCTAGCGTACTGTGGCTAATGTCTGCCGAAAGAGTGGCAGGGCCGGGCAATGGTGGGGATAATGGCCATACTCTGAACATATAACACAAGAGTATTTGTTCCTCAACCCTTTACTACTGGAAGGGGGGGTGGTAGTGGTAGGGCTGGCTATAGTGTCGATTGTTGGAGGAGTGTAATTGAGTGGAATCAAATTCCGTAACTCTGGTAGAGACGGGCAGTTGTTGGTTTGGTGTCCCTCTTTCTCACCTAGTGCACAAGGTGGTGGGATGCATGGAGGAAGTGGAGCTATGGGATCCTTCTTATTTCTCCTGCCCCCAGTTGTGGCAGGGGGGTTAGTGAGTGGGGGTGTGGTTAGAGTAAGAATGGGAATTGTCATGGGGATTCCTTCCTTTTGGGGTGGAAGGGATGGTCGAGGGACCATCTCTGGTGGGTGTAAATACCAAACTGGGATTGCTAACACCATATTAGGTAGTGTGAGCATTGCGGCTACCTGAAAAGCTTCAATACCTAGTGGAGGGTAAAAGAAGGGAATTTGAGTGATGGCTTGGGGAACTGTCTCCCAAACTGGGATATGTCCTTGGGGAGAGGTGGAATCGTGGACTGGTGGGGTCGACGAGTGTGCAGGAGGTTTTTTTTGGGGGGGGGTTTCTGCGACGAGTGGGATGTTAGATATGATAGAAGCCTATGTAAGAGGAAGG
Source organism: Picea mariana (assembly GCA_032191745.1). Lineage (NCBI taxonomy): Eukaryota > Viridiplantae > Streptophyta > Pinopsida > Pinales > Pinaceae > Picea > Picea mariana. The sequence goes on from JASDQU010817493.1 coordinate 29,234, forward strand.
GTATCCTATGTGTGAGTTCCGTTAGATGATATGACGCATACTTGATTGGTAGGATGAAGGAGTGGTGGTGCTCCATGGTACGTTCCTAACAAGGATGGATCTTTAAAAATCCTAGGACCCATCTTGATGAGTGGATATGCATCATGGCTTGTGTGGATGAGAGGAAGAATGTTATCGAAGTTGGCAGATGGGTTAGGCTCATAATGTGAGACTTGGTCAATAGTAATGATCTTCCCATTCTGAGGGAACATCATTGTCCAAAAGATGGAAGATGCCATTGCCTTCATAGTGTACTTGTAGCTACGATCGAACAAGATATTATAATCAAGAGGGGTGTCGATAACTTTGATATCTATGAGAATAGTCTTTCCCCCGAGTTCGACGGGGACATTTTGTAAGAGCTCTTCAGGAGACGATGGTCGTTCGTCATAAGCACATAATGTGATGGTAGAGGGTATGAGTTCTGGGGAACCAATTTTTTGACATACCATTTTGGACATAATGCATGTAGATGCACCTTCATCAATGATACACTGATGAACTGTGATGTTCCATATTTTTACTGGTATTTGAAAAGTGATCAAGGCGGGAAGATGAGGTTCTCCACTGTCAAGATCAAAGGTAATGAGTTAGGTATCTGCAGGGTCGACTGCCCCCAAGGTGGAAAGTAATGATTTCCGTTGAGTAGAACAAGTCTGGAGGACCTCCAATACTAACATGGAAGCCGGGGATTGCGCTAAGTCATCTACCAAACTATATTTATGAGCTGGCCTAGCCTATGGGTTGTGGACATTCCTGCGCAATGGGATGCGAGGGATGTGAAGTGGTGGTTCGACGAAAGGGGAAGGAATCACCAACGGGGGGCCCATCGATGTAGGGTTTGTCTCTGTAGGGATGGGAGGAGACTCAGTGGGTGCATGATACTGACGGTTACATGTTTGTAGAAGGATTTCTTCCTCACTTGTGAGGAGAATTGTGCGATCTACTGGATTGTTGGGGTTGAGGTATTGTCCCGTCGGAGGTGGGGGATGCTGTGTGTCCTGTTGGGTGTTTATCACAGCTTGATGTGGAATAGGATTTTACAGCACAACGGGAGGAGGTTGTTGCACGTATTTTTGTGGTGCCTGTTGAGGGGTAGGCGGTGCGGGAGAATGGGGAAGACTACCAGAGTATTTCAACCATTTGAAATCAGTGATCTGTGGGAAATGATGAGTGTAATGTCCGAACTCACCACAAAGGGCACAAGGGAAGATGGTTTTAACATTATTGTTATTTCTCCCTTGGCATTTATTATTATTTCCCCCTTGGGGGTTTTGGTTCCCTTTGTTTGGGTTGCCCCCAGTGGATTGGTGCTATGGGGGTTGATTCCCTCCTTGACCTGGGTTGTTGTTATTCCTGTTCTGTCCTTTTTTCTTGGCATTGTTCGATGGATGGGTTGGATTAGCTGTATTCAACTGTTCAAAATTTCAGTATTGTTGAATGGCAGAGGGTTGAACAAAATTCACCCCCGCATGAGGATGTGAGGGAGCCATGGGTTGTGGAGGACTAGGAAATGGGAAGTACAGATTTTCTGGTGGTATCGATCCGTAAGGTACATAGGAAGGCATAGTGCTTTCACTAGTACTATAAGCTGAGGTAGAGGGGGTACCATAGTTTGTTGGGATAGGTGGATGTATGGGGGGTGCTGGTGGTGGTCCACTGATGGGTGGTGTTATAGAAACAGGGTATGGTTGTTGATAAGGGGGTGGGGGGCAATAAGAAGTGCCCCCATATGCCAAAGAGTATTGAGGTGTTCCATACATTGGTGGTTTTTGGGGTTGTGGATCATGGTGAGTGGTGGCACTAATCAATCTGTCTGCTGAGTGAGACATCCCAGGTCTGTCTTGGCCAAATGGTACAGGTTTTGGAAGATCAAGAAGTACAGTGTATAAGTACCCCGATTGTGCATAGATGAGGTCGTACTGTTGGGCCTTACTGATGGATTCCTCTTCAGATTGAGGGAAGGTGGAAGCTACATCCTTACCGAGGAGAGAGATGAGTGATCTAAGAAACCAGTCAAGACACTGTTGCTTGGTGGTTTCTGCTTTGCACAAACTACGTCACCTACGCCACTCATGAATGTGGTTAGTGATATGTGTGGCTGAGGTTTGTTTGAAATTAGAAAGTAGTTATAGACCATTATCGTGGCAGATGGGTAATTGGAAGAAGGTCAAGAATGCTTTGGCAAATGACTCAAAAGTTGCGTGGGACCCTGATTTTTCTTCGACATACCATTTGGCCGATGGGCCAGTGAGGGTGTGTTGAAATAATCGCAGTTAGATGGAATCATCCATAATGCTATTGGAGGAGCACCATAGGTGAAAGGTCATGACATGGTTGGCAGGGTCATCGCCTGCCTTTCCTTCAAACTTTGGTATGTCTGAAGGTAGTTTGGTGGGCATTGCAGGCCATGTGGGGTCATGCAATATAGGATCATTGGTGAGTTTGTTGAGATTCAAGATGTTGAGAGAGGCCAAATATGGCATCTACAGTTGGGGGGGAGGATTAGCTCCAGCCATGGTGTGGGTGTGTTGTGAACTTGACCCTTGAGGGGGGCTAGGTGAGTTGGTGATTCCTCTTTGAGAGGAAGTAGGTCCCCCACTTCCGTGTAATGGAGAGTGAGTGAACGGATGCCCTTGGGAAGTGGACCCAAGAAAAGCTGATCCTAAAACAATAGCACTCACACGAGTGTGTGAAGGAGGTGTCGATGAGTGGGCAAGACCAGACACTCCCCCTAAGATAGGAGGGAGATTTAGCAAGCGTCGTGAATGATGGGGGTTCTATGGTTCCCCTATGATGTCCTAACTATCTGCGTGAATGTGTGCAAAGAGTGGTGAGAGTAATATAGAAACAAGAGCCTTTGCGTTGAATGTTTACACAATATATATATCCAAATCAAACTATAATCAGATGTGCATCATACATAAAATGTTTTTGAGAAAGAAGCATATATATGGGTAAGTGGGGTTTGTCCGCATGGGGAATCAAAAGAAAGAAAATGCCCATGTCCTAGAAGACATAACGTCCTTCCTTTCAAATAGCACTGGACCTTCCAATAGTACTCAACAGTGGGGTCTGAAGTCACTGGAAGAGAAATTAGTGAAGGATGAAATAATTGGTTATAATGAGGGGTAAAGGGGGCATATCCTGAAAGAGCTGGCGATATTTCCCAATAGCCACACAAAATCCAATCAAGGTGAAATTGCAACCCACAATTGCCACCTGGGTAGATGTCCTAAAGTTGCTCACTAGGTACCTCGATCAAAGTGTGACATTTAGATTTTTGGCCTAAGAAATGGGTCACGGGCTGGATCCCATCCAAGAGGTGGGTGCCTCAAGGGGGGATGCACAAAACAACCAGACCTCGACCTTCAACCCTTCACGGGTATCTCCCTGCCTTATGGTATTAGGAACACTTGACTTGGAGGATTTCCAGTTCCCNCCTAGAATAAAAAAATTCTTTTGGCACCTCCTGTGGAGGAAAACCTAGTGAGTTTTTAGAAAGATTTTAGATGTAGTTGTTTTGGGAGGTTGGGGGTGCAAACCAATCTCGTTGATTAAAATGGGAGTGGATAGTTTCATCAAGAAAAGGGTGGGGTATTTTCGGAATCCTTTTGGAGGAAACTTACTTTGACCTCCACATTTCAAGAAGAAGCTATGTGAGTGATAAGTGACTTTTATGTGTGAGTGAAAGTGTGCCAATTTTTAGTGAATTAGATGTCACCTTGTTGCATGTGGAATTCGCTTGGTCCTTACAAGTGTTTGATTACCTAATTAACTAAGTGCCTTTGGTACAACCTTGCGAAATTCAAAAGTCCCTAGGAAGATAGCATGTGGACATGTGTGTCTGTTACTATCCCTTTAACTCCCTATTGTGATGTAATATAAGAAACACTTTGAAACTATCCTAGATTGATCATGTGGGAATGTATGGGCCCATTACAAAACCTTTAAACTTCCCTAGTGTTTTGATCTAAGAAAGCAAAAATTCAAACACTATCCTAGCTTTGTAGCATGTGGGCATGTATGGGCCCGTTACAATATTAAGATGTGTTTGAAAAAGTAAACCAAGAGGAGTCCCAAGAAGGGTTGTTGTCCTCTCCTAAAGGTTTTAATGTTCCTTAAGGTAGATGAAATCATTTCACAATCTTTTTCTGATTCTCAAGATCGCTTGGAGGCATGAGAGAAGAGCATATTAAGTGATTGTTACTCAACTTCTAGTCCCAATGCGAGTTAAATGTGATTAAAAAAATGATTTCCAACTTATCTTGTGAGTCAAAACAAGCCATCCATCTGGAAAAAAGCAAAGAAGGGAAATTGATTTTATCCTCCTAAGTGCCTATGTGTTTTTGACTAACCCCTTTATATGATGAGGGGACTAAGTGTGGTGCATCTTTAAAACATGCTTGAAATCATTTTAAGAAGGAAAATGGCCTTCCCCACATCTCAACAACTTTACAATGTGAATTTTTGCACAAGTACGAGGGTCTCAGTGGAGACAGAGGCGCACAGAGCGCATGTGCGCGAATAGAGACAAGTCAACAGGCACACGTGCGCAGAATAGAACTGTGAATCAGGTGCATGTGCGCACAATGCACGTCTGTGGGCCTCAAATCCCATGCATATATGAAACACAGTCGAGGATGAAAAATCCGAAAGGATTTCTCTCAATTCAACTTGGAATTGGCTGAGTGGCAGGTCGGCCTAGGCCGGTTAGTGTACCTGCAAGTTAAACAAACTAAAAGAAGAGAAAGAAAAACCCAAATGGGGTAGGAAATTGATACCTTTCCCCAGTGGAGTCGCCAATCTATTGCACCTCTTTCATCACCTTAGGGAGAAAAATAGAGGTGCTTGCAAGCTCAGTTGGGTCTGCTGAGCAGGACAGCTACGAGGAAAAGAGTTAGGGAAAGAAAATAAAAGACTACAATTAAGAATTAAACTAAGAAATGCAATAACAACTAAATTCATGAGCATAGGGACATAGCAACAAAAAGAACCATAAGACCCATGTCACCAATGTTGAGGCTGATCTATTAGTGAAACAATACACCAAGNACAAATAAAAATGGAAAATGATGAAAGAACTCTTTACAAATCCACTCAATGGGTGAGATGGATTGTCCAATGCAATGGTGAAAATATGCTCTTGACAAGGATGGAGTCCTCAAGAGAATAGAGGCAGCATAACATTACTTTGAATTCCTTGAAAAATGAGGTGCATCCATGGACTTTTTATAGCATTCCTTTGGGTTATTGTTTAACTGCTTTGTAGTGTGAAAAGAGGCCAATTAGGGCATTGCTAGGTCTTTGACCATCCCACGAGTCAGATCCAGTCCAGATTTGAGGGTCAAATCGGCTTGGGAGCTGAACCATAAGTGGGTGGGAGGCCGACCACTCTCATAAATGTGTCATTTAGCAGGTGCGTGGATTTTTGTGATAACAGTCGTGCATCGTGCGCATGTGTGCGATTTCTACATTTTTGTTTCGCGCATGTGCACACGCGCCTAATGTCTGCATAACGCTCTTCAATTTTTCACTACTTTGTATAGCTTTTGACCTTTTTATGAATGCTTTGGTATTAATTCAGGTCCATGGATGACTTCATCACTGTTTGACGATGTTGAGTTCTTGTAACCATGTGCGGACGAAATTTCAGTGATAACACCAGGGAAGAAATTAGAGTGACAGAGACAACAAAGGCATAGAGAAGGGGATTACTCTTGCTAGAAGGGGCACAAAGAATCATTGAAAAATTGAAAAATGACCCTGATATGATAGAAATGATGAGGATTCCCACTGATGACCCAATCAAAGTATTAGGAGAACTAAGTGGCCTAGAGTCTATGCAACTTGAAGAAATCACCGGGTCGGAAAACCCTAAAGTTCCACCACCAAAAGTCAAATCACCAGAGGAAATTTCAACCCAGACCGAGGTAGCGAGAACATTAGAGAGAAAAAGTGTACCAAATCCCTTGTTCTAGTTTATAACCATCTATGATGATGAGGAGAGTTTAGAGGTGTCCCTGGTGACTCTAGTGCAGATTACAGAGTAGAAAGAACTTGGGAGAGCATCTACCTCAGGTCTTGATGCTCCAATTCAGATTCATATGTAGAGTGAGCATGAGGTATAAAGTTCCTTAGACACTGAGAAACTCACCATACCAGGAACCCCAATGGAAAATGTGAGATATGAGCTAGGATCGGGCGAGCAGGAAGAAGAAATTCCACAACAAGACCAATAGTTGATTACCAAGTAAGTACCAAACCTGCTCCTGGTTCCTTAGTTTTTGATGATACCTTACCAGCTAATGAGCAACAACTGGAATTGGATCCATTGGGACATATATAAGAGGTTCATGAACCCATCCTAGAACATATATACCCATGCTAGAACAGATATACACAGTCGGGAGCCTGCGAAATACTCTAAATTGGGGAGAAAAAAAAATACCCAAACCAATTAATGAGGTCGTCGATATACAAGCAATCAGATATGAACGAAAGAGAAAATCCATCATGAAGAGAACCACTAATAAGAGGAGGCTTACATTGGATAGTTCGATTCTCATCACCACAGAGGAAAAATTGATCAGCACAGAGCACGCCAAGACATCTGAGTTTATTGGCACAGGGATGGCTATCACAGATGCCACCCTAGATAGAGAAAGAAAATATGAAGAGAATATGGACACTATGCTAAAGGAGTTGGAGCATCTGCGCCATTTGGAGAAATACTATTAGGACTCCACACAAGCCACATTGTTTTTGCGAAGTGAGTTCTAAGAGGCCTATGACAATTTCCCGAATGAATGGCATGTTTCCATTGCAGGGATAACTAACTTACAATAAGACACCCTTATGGTACTAGAGACCTTCAAATATGTGGACAGATGGAATGAGAAGGCCCACCAAGAAATGGAAAGAATCGATTACATCAGTGTGGTTCAAAAGGTCTGAGATCGGTTAAGGAAAGCGGTTGAATACTGGGTGAAAATGTCCCAAGAACCTCAGCGGGAGATTCAAGAAAAATGGGTCTATTGTGAAAGTAGATGGGTCAAGATTAATCGGGAGATGAAATACATCAGTCTCCCAGAATTTGGCTCATCCGAGGACTTTGTTGACTTGCATGACATAGTCAAACAACATGCAGAACAAGAATCCACATGGACTACTGAGATAAAAATGGTGGCAAGCATGGCACCAGCTCAAGTACAATTGTTCATGGAGCACTCAGTCAATTATCAAACAATATTGCAGCGGTTAAGTGTCAAAATAGTTAAGTATCGGGCATGAGAATTAGAAGTAAAAGAAATCCTTTCGGCCCTGATGGACCAACACAAATGCCCGTATGCCAACACATGCAAGGAACTCTTCATCAAATGGTCAGAGTATGAGAAGAGTCATCCACTTCATTGAATTTTTTTTATGACTCTTAGAAGACAGAGAGATGGAAGTGCCATGTGGTGATGCTTTGTTTTACTTAGCTTTCACTTTTGATAGTTAGTTTTAGTTAATGATTCATTATAAATAAGAGGATCAACATTTTAGAAAAGATCGATGGTTTTGGAAAAGACCCTCATTTTGGAATTGTAAAGAACTATTTACGAACTACCTTAATTGAGAAGTCCTGTTTAGGACCAGAGACAAACTTCTATTTTTTATCAAAGGCGTGTGCAATTGGATGTGAGGAGGAATTATTTCCGGCTTTAATTCATGAATGGATGTTGTAATGAGTAAGAGTTTCCGAATCTATTGATAAGTTAGATGATTCAATATTTTTTTAGTTCTTGTTCTCAATGATGGAAAGAAAATCGTTGTGTTAATGTGTGATTAATGCTAGATCTAAGGAAACTATTTTTCTTTCCATCATTTTATTGCATGTATATTTTCTTTCAATAATTGCATCTCAGTCAATAATTAAAATACCAGCAAGTTGATGTATTATTGCTAGGCTTGTCACAGGTGTGAAAATATTTGTCTGCATGCTTGGGCATAAGGGTTATCCCAAGATCATCCTTCTTCAGTAGTTAATATTCCCCCTTTTACCAGCCGGTTTATACAAACACACATATTTTTATCAGTCCCATCTAATAAAATAAAATATAAAAAGAGAACGTTCAAACTTAAGGAGGAGCTTTCACAAGACTATATCATGTCAATCACTACATAAAGCCCATCGATTTTTTGGTCGGATCAAAAGATATGGAGAACCATTCCACTATCAAACATTGCACAGTCTAATTGGGCCTCGGTGGCAGGTTTGGTTCCTGTTGTTGAGTTAAAGAGATTTATGATCCCTCAGCAGAATTGGTGCTAGAAGGAGGGCCTGAATGAATGAATGACTAAAAATATTTCTGATATAATATTTCACACAACCTATAGATTCAAAACATCCCACAGACTGTTCTGAAAGTTGCGCTTTGAGCTCAAGGTTGATAGATGCACAAGAAAAGGACTAGGTTGACTTGTGACCCTTAGAAAACTTTATGTGATAATAGGTGGGACCACAAAAGAGTACTTATAGGTGATAGGTACAATTATGATCAGTGCGAGAAGGGAAATATAATGGAATAGGAAGAAAAATAGGGAAACTGGGAAGGGGTCAGGTCCACTAGAACAAAAAGGATTAAAAATGAAGGTTATGATTGTGATCAAGGATAAAAGGGGAATATAATGGAATAGGTCCCAAATAATTGTGTTGACAGGACCATTATACTACATCCTAAAGAATACTGTAGTGACGAAATGCCCAAATTCCTAACAGGAAGAAATGTGTATTAATTTCACAAACCTGAATGTAGAAGACAGTTGCGCGGAAATATATCTTGTCTATTTTGTTTTTGTTTCTATCCCAATGGTTAGGGTATTCAAGGGTTCAAAAGACAAGGGTTTTCCCTATGATATAGCTCTCTGATATACATGCAAGGTCCAACATTAGTACTCAACCCAATATCTAAGGGCACCCACTAAGGAGGCTAGACCGTGCCCTTAGCCATACTAACCAACTAGCCAGGTACTAGAGAGTATCTTCCCAAGTGTTTTTATCGGTGGCACTATAACAATCAAGTGGTTGATCGATTTATCTATGGAGGGATTCAAGAGATCTAGGTTGATCTTTATACAGGTGTTGTCTGATGCACTACCAATAGGGGTTACAAGGGTGGCCAAAATATGTGTGCTTAAGTACCACTTGTATTTTCTATGTTTATGAATCCCCGACTATGGGTTTATGGGAGTAAGAAAAGATCTTTGTAGATTTAATACATCGGAACAGGTCTCTACTCTGAAAAAAAATTAACCCACAATTTTCTGCCAAGGAAGGTGCTCTGATACCACTTGTAGTATTCTAGACATAAAATAGTATGTAGAACAGAAATAATTAGCTAGAAATGGCAGAGAAGCAATGATATAACCAGAACAATACCAGAATAACACCAAAAAGACCACTTTGATTACTGAGAGGAATGTTCACTTGCCCCTTCGAGGGGGGAACCTCCAGCAGAGTAGAGTTCTATTACAATAATATCCAAGAAAAAACTATTCATACCCTATATTCCTATTTATACTAAATCTTTATATCCAAAAGAACAATCTAGAGGAAGATCCTTCTAGAAGCATAAGATTATATTAGGTCTTCTTACATTTGATTTATTCCTCCTTTTTGCTAGGATTTATTAATATTGAACTTTATTATATGGAAATATATTATTCTACCCACCTGAGGGGTCAGGTAGGTTAGGTCTCTAACAATAGGAAAGAGTGGGGATCTGAGATTGTGGTATTTCTTTCTTGTTAATTATTCAAGTACTTCTCTGATTTATTCATCTTTAAATCTATGCCTGCATGATGATATGTCTAGTTTAACCATTCATTCATAAGATATTGATCAACATAAAGTAAACATTCATTAACAATCACTCATAACACACAAGTTTACCATGGTTCACCCCTGTTAGCACTCTGTAATTTGCCCAAGGCTGTGAGGCAGTCACAGAGGCAACATCAAAACCACTTCGAGTCTTGGATCTAGCCCTCCAAGACTCAGAGAGGGATATCTCTGTCTGATATAGGTTTGTTTGAGGAGGTATTAGGCTAGTTATGAAGAACATGGGTTGGGGTTTTTAAATAATTGATTTGGAACAGCAAGGAGGGCCATTGGGCAAATGGGGTCTGCACTGTAAACAATGTGATTCACATCTCAGATATGGGCAAAGTTCTTTTACACAGGGAAAGGTAGTGAACATCTTGGATTGAATTGAGTTTTAATGCTATTGACTTGAGGAAGAAAAAGTGGAGGAAAAATCCAGGCAAGGGAGAAACTAAGAATTCCCAAGCTAGACTCTTTAGATGAATAACATAAAGATTATCACAAGCTGAGAGGCAGAGTATCTGTTGATAAATTCTACTTCTATAAAATTCCTTCTGATAATAAGAGCTGAAAACAAAATGAAAGATAACAAGAAGACATTTTAACAGAGGAAAACACCACCAATACACCCACACAAGAATCCTGTGAAAGAAAACATGCTCATTGTTGATTGCTCATCTCAAAATTACAGAGAAGAAAAAGGTCTTTTGGTCATACATAATCCCACAGTGTAGTCCAGGAACCTCACAGGTCGAACCCTTTTACATTAAAATCATCTGGATAAATAGGATATACCATCCCAATTAGTTTCCTAAGTCGGTTTAACCGCCTTGGCCAAAAATAACCACCACTCCCACCAAATTTGGAGCTTTCTGCCATGAAAAACGGACCGGTTTTCTACGAAAAAGGGGTCCGAACAGATGTGATTTTCTCTTCAATGATGACACCTAGGTGAAAAATGAAAGAGTTTGTTGTAGATGTACATGTTATGGACAAAAACCTCCTTCGGTTTCGCTAAATTAATCCCCAGCTGATCTTAACAGCTCCTACAAGATCGGGACTGAAACGGAAAATTTAAAATATGGAAAAATAGGCCTCGAAGATATCTTCGATTCTCTCTTATCGTAACTCCGTTGCAAAAACTAAAAGATTTTTTTGTTCCTCGTCCCGTGTGGAGCAAAAATGTCTCTCAGATTTTTAAAATCCATCTCCATTTTCTCAAAAATCGATCTGGAAGAGGACGTGGTAAAACATGCAAGAATGGTAAATTTTTGGGGGAAGTGGTTTTTCTTCAGGGGGCGGTATTCCGGACCCCCCCCCCCCCTCGTTAAATGTAGAATGCCCGAGGGGGTCCGGAATTCAATCTGGTCCATTGATCTCGATAGTCATCCATGGGCCATTCAGATTTGCAAGGTTGTTATTTCAATTTCGGACCCCCCCCCCTCTTGTTAAAATCCAGAAGAGGAGGGGGGGTCCGGAAAAAATATGATGCATTGATTATTTTTATGGTATGGTGGATGGGGGGTGCGGGTATGGAAGGTGCACAAGTAATGTGAGGGCAGGAGTGTGAAGGGGATAGTGGAAAATGACGTAGGGAGGGGGTGTATGGGGTAGTGTGAGTGGGATATTACGTAAGGGTGAGGTAAGGGGGGTTGAGTGGAAAGTGATGTGGGAGAGGAGGAGGTGACGTGAGGGAGTAGGGATTATGACTTAGGACAGTTTAATATTTATTTTTTTGGTTTTTATTATATCATGTATTACGTTGGGTGTTTTAATATGTTGTTTTTTAATGTTTTATATGTTTTGTTTTTTACTTTTTATATGTTTTGTTTTTTGTTATTTTATTTATATTTTGTTTTATTAAAATGTTTATATAATATAATTTGTTTTATATTTTGGTTTTTGTTTATGTTTTTGTATTTTATATGTTTTTTTTAATATTTTGTTTTTAATTTTTTATTTGTTTTATTACTTTTGTTTTTTAATGTTAAACTAATCCTAATTACTAACCTAGTTACTAACATAGGTTCTTAACTTAATTAATGATTAATTAATTATTAAATAGTCATTTATTAATCAATTTTAACCTAGCCTAACTTTATTGCTATTCTTATTTATCCTAAGTCTATTTTCTTATGGACAGGTGGAGGTGGCGGGATAATGGAGGCTGACAAAAGGCTAGGGGGAGAGGGCGCATTGTGTATGAAGGATGTAGCAGAATGATGGAGGATTGGGCGAAATGGATGGAGGGAGGAAACAGGATCAAATGAGCCAGACTTCTTCATCACGAGGGAAAATGCTAAATCCACAGTCGAAGAATCGATTCGCCTATAATTATAGGACCCAAACATAGGCTCCACCTGGGGATGGCAGCTTCTTTCCAGAGGTGTCAAGAACCACAGACCTTTGAATCATGCAGACCGGTGATTTATCCATTGGGCTGGTCCCAAAACCTTATTCTACAACCTGTAATTGTTTTGATCTTGCAACTGAAATGAAATCAACTGAACACTGCTGAAAAAGAAATGCTCAGAATGATGAGCGTATTCATATTCTCCTACCTACCCTATGCTACTGATCATTTTGTTAAATCAAATAATAAAAAAATGCCAATGAAGCTAATCAAGTAGCTTCTAAGACCAGTTGATTGCTTGACTACGCGTTAGCACAGTGAAAAGCGCAGCTTGACCTTTTTCCCGTAGACTCAGAACTGCAAATTGTAAAGGCCACTACTGAAAGCATGATTGATTTTTACAACAGAGACCCCGACAATCTTGAAAAACAAAAGTAATGTAAGAGAAAGATTGAGCCTCTACAGTGAGAAAATTCTCCATATAGGTAGCTATAGGATCAAGGTAGAAATGATATGCTCCTTGATTCTTGGATGGCCGCTCTAGCACTGCATCTACGTTATTTTCATCCTTATGCATTTCCTGACATGGTTGCAAGTTTCCTAATGAGTTTTGAACTGATGCTTCTATTGAACACACCCCTGTAATTGACTTTCTAACCATATCCATATCATAACAATTTTTTATCTCATGACTGGTGAATGAAGAATGGTTTTGGCCACACAGGCCATCCAACTGATCAGCTATTGGATCCTGAAAAGACTGACAAGACTGCTGCGTTGACTCAAATGAAATTTCCTGCTTGTTTCTGTATTCATCTTTCAACACTTGTCTAAGAGTCTTCTTCAAAATTCGAAATGAATTAAAGAACAATGGTATAGAGTTATTTTGGATTAACTCAGAATTTGCCTTAGGCTTTAAGCTTTCATCAAGAATTTGAAAATCAATGTAGGTCATGGGCTGCGATTCTGGGTTTAGAACAGCCTCCATATCCTTAATGGTATCATCAATTGATTGGTCAGAGGATTTTTTTTCCTTACTGTTTACAACTGGCCTAGAGTTTCTTTTCAGGAATTGAAGAGATGAGAAACATATGGGCAAAGTGATTTCACTTACTCTGAGATTTTCTGTCTCTTCCCCATCGCTGTCATGACTGTTGTGCAAGGGCTGATTGTCACATCTGAATGGTAAATGATCTTCTTCCTGCTAATGACATGCTGCTAGTTTATCTGAACAGACAACCTTTGTTTTAGCTTCATGATCATCATCATACTGATCCCACTTGGGTGGACAATCCAAGTAAGGAATGTTGTCAAACATGCACATCATATCAGTTGGTTGTTCCTCTACAAGTTGAGATGGAGCTTCATCTTTGACTATGCTGCGAATTGAATACATGAATGAATCATTATTCAAACCATGGTACCTAGGATGAGCAAAAAAATGTTTGGGGACTGCGACCATATCTTTCCTTGAAATCGATGGAACATGATGTCTTTGGACAACAAGCTCCTCTTTAATGTTAATCTTCTGCATCAGCTTTTCCATGGCACTGGACAAAATATGCAGTTTAGCTTCTGATGATTTCAGCTGCTCCATTTCTTTGTCCTTTAACTGTGACCTCTTGATCAGCAAGTTGGTCTCCACATCAACTGCAATGCTCTGCATTTCTTCAAGGCTTGTAGTGTTCCTTTCTCTTAGCTGAAATGCCATCTCAGGATCGAAGGCATCTGGGTAATGCAAGTGGGCAAATCCTGGGGGTGGCCTTATATCAGCAGGTATTGCATGATATACCTTATTGAATCTAGCTAAAAAATGTTGTACTGTCTCCCCTGCCTTTCTTTTCAAGTGTTCATACTCTTCTAGGATGAGGAAAACATTTCCCCCGACCACCCACCTATCCAAGAAAACTTGCATGAACTGATGAAAATTTCTGATGCTTGCAGTTGGCAGATTTCTAAACCAATATTTGACTTTACCTCAAGGGCAAACATCCTGATACAGACATCATCTTCTTCAACCTCATAAAGTTCAAGGAAATCCTCAAGGTTTTGAATATGTTTTTTAGCAGTAATATTGGCATTCTCTCCATCAAACCTGGGCAGATTATTGATGTAATTGACAGGGAGGTCATGGAGAATAGAAGGAAAATATAGAGGCTTGTATCTGTCTGGGACTTTTGCAAGCACAGGAGATAAAGAAAGAGGCTTACAACCATCCAGAGTTTTAGCAAGAGTAGGAGACAAAGCAGGAGGCTTATGTCTCACTAGGGTTTCTACAGGTGCATCTGGGATGTGCACAGGATTATGAGCCTGTACATAATCTACAATTGGGGATATGATCTCTTGAGACTCATCAATTTACTGATGGTCAAAATACTCTTCAACAATATACTTTTGATCAGGCTTAGAAAAAGACAACACATGATTGCAGATAAAACCAAAGATGTCTTGAATGCAATTTGAGCTTGAATACCTGGTCTTTCTAGGCTGCTTGGTCATGCTTCAGGTTCTTCCTCTAGTGGAGTGTTTGAGTTGGCATTGTCTGGAGCTGATTGGAGTCACCAGGTGAATGATCTAAGTCTTCTTGTGTCTGGTTACTGTCCACCATCAGTGATCAGAGCTGGAGCTTGAAGTGTACTACTGGGAAAAGTTCCCCAGTGGAGTCGCCATTCTATTAGCACTCTGTAATTTTCTCAAGGCTATGAGGTAGTCACAGAGGCAACATCAATACCACTTCTAGTCTTGGATCTAGCCCTCCAAGACTCAGAGAGGGATCTCTCTGTCTGATATAGGTTTGTTTGAGGAGGTATTAGGCTAGTTATGAAGAACATGGGTTGGGGTTTTTAAATAATTGATTTAGAACAACAGAAAGGTTTTTTCTTAGCACGGGTTGAGGAACAAAACCGTCTTTCAGTTTTTGCCACAGAGTTACAAGAAGAGAGAATCGAAGACATCTTTGAGGCCTATTTTTCCATATTTTAAATTTTCCGTTTCAGTCCCGATCTTGCAGGAGCTGTTACGGCTAGATGGTGACGAATTTAGCGAAACCGAAGGAGTTTTTTGTCCAGCACATGCACATCTACAATAACCTCTTTCAGTTTTCACCCAGGTGTCATCATTGAAGATAAAATTATGTCTGTTCATACCCCTTTTTCGCAGAAAACCGGTCCGTTTTTCATGGCAGAAAGCTCCAAATTTGGTGGGAGTGGTGGCTATTTTTGGCCGAGGTGGTTAAACCGACTTAGGAAACTAATTGGGATGGTCTATTCTATTTATCCAGATGATTTTAATGTAAAAGGGTTCGACCTGTGAGGTTCCTGGATTGCACTGTGGGATTATGTATGACCAGAAGACCTTTTTCTTCTCTGTAATTTTGAGATGAGCAATCAACAATGAGCATGTTTTCTTTCACAGGATTCTTGTGTGGGTGTATTGGTGGTGTTTTCCTCTGTTAAAATGTCTTCATGTTATCTTTCATTTTTTTTTCATCTCTTATTATCAGAAGGAATGTTATAGAAGTAGAATTTATCAACAGATACTCTGCCTCTCAGCTTGTGATAATCTTTATGTTATTCATCTAAAGAGTCCAGCTTGGGAATTCTTAGTTGCTCCCTTGCCTGGCTTTTTCCTCCACTTTTTCTTCCTCAAGTCAACAACATTAAAACTCAATTCGATCCAAGATGTTCACTACCTTGCCCTATGTAAGAGAACTTTTCCCATATCTGAGATGTGAATCACATTGTTTACAGTGTAGACCCCATTTTCCCAATGGCCCTCCTTGCTGTTCCAAATCAATTATTTAAAAACCCCAACCCATGTTCTTCATAACTAGCCTAATACCTCCTCAAACAAACCTATATCAGACAGAGAGATCCCTCTCTAAGTCTTGGAGGGCTAGATCCAAGACTCGAAGTGGTTTTGATGTTTCCTCTGTGACTGCCTCACAGCCTTGGGCAAATTACAAAGTGCTAACAACCCCCTCCTGGGGCTACGTCCACAAATATCTGGCTCTATGCCCACAATTATTTGTCAAGGAAGGTGCTCTAATACCACTTGTAGTATTCCAGATATAAAATAGTTTGTAGAATATAAATAATTAGCTATAAATGGAAGAGTAGAAATGATATAACCAAAACAATACCAAAATAATACCAGAATGACACTAGAAAGAGAACTTTGATTACTTAGAGCAATGTTCACTTGCCTCTTCGAGGGGGAAACCTATAGCAGAGAAGATCTCTATTACAATAATATCAAAGACAAAACTTCTCATACCCTCTATTCCTATTTATACTAAATCTATATATCCAAAAGACAATCTAGAGGAATATCCTTCTAGAAGCAGAATCTTTTATTAGGTATTATTACATTTGACTTATTCCTTCTTTTTTCTAGGATTTATTAATATTGACCTTTATTACATGGAAATATATTATTCTACCCACCTGAGGGGTCAGGTAGGTTAGGTCTCTAACATTAGGAAAGAGTGGGGATCTGGGATCGTGTTCTTCCTTTCTTGTTAATTATTCAAGTACTTGTCTGATTTATTCATCTTTAAACCGATGCATGCATGATGATATTTCTATTTTAACCATTCATTCATAAGATAATTATCAACATAAAGTAAACATTCATTAACAATGACTCATAACATACATGTTTACTATGGTTCACCCCCTCCTGGGGCTATGTCCACAAAGATCTGGCTCTATGCCCACAATGTTCTGCCAAGGAAGGTGCTCTGACACCACTTGTAGTATTCTAGATATAAAATAGTATGTAGAACATAAATAATTAGCTAGAAATGGTATAGAAGCAATGATATAACGAGAGCAATACCACAATAATACCAGAATAATACCATAATAACACCAAAAAGAGCACTTTGATTACTGAGAGCAATGTTCACTTGCCTCTTCGAGGGGGAAAACTCTAGTAGATCAGAGCTCTATTACAATAATATACAAGACAAAACTTCTCATACCCTCTATTCCTATTTATACTAAATCTATATATCCAAAAGAACAATCTAGAGGAAGATCCTTCTAGAAGTAGAAGCTTCTATTAGGTGTTCTTACATTTGATTTATTCCTCATTTTTGCTAGGATTTATTAATATTGACCTTTATTACATGGAATTATATTATTCTACCCACCTAAGGGGTTAGGTAGGTTAGGTCTCTAACATTAGGAAAGAGTGGGGATCTGGGATTGTGTTCTTCCTTTCTTATTAATTTTTCAATTACTTCTCCGATTTATTCATCTGTAAACCTATGCATGCATGATGATATTTCTAGTTTAACCATTCATTCATAAGATAAAGATCAATATAAAGTAAACATTCATTAACAATCACTAATAACACACAAGTTTACCATGGTTCACCCCCTCCTAGGCTACGTCCACAAAGATCTGAATCTATGCTCTTTTATTTATTCTACTGCAAAATGTTGCATTGCGCGCATTACATATTATGTAATACAATAAAGATGAGGGTAAGAACCCTCTGTGAGGTGGACTATATCACACCAGGATCCTCATCCTATGACCTAACCCTCAAAAACTACCTTGCTTGACTCTTCTACAATACTTATTATCCTCAACAGCTTACAAAATCACAACAATCAACTCTCTCTATTCATAACTCACATCCCCCCCTCATATACCTCCTAGGTCCTTATTTATACTATGTTTTGGCTTATAATTGTTACAATATTTTTCGAAAACCCTAACCCTAACATGGTTAGGATTTATTTCCTATGCGCTACATTGATTTTCCTCTTGCATGTTTCTTTTCCTTCTTTTTCTGCATGCTATTTTCTTTCCACCTGTTGCTTGAGCTCCAAAATTAGGTATTCCTTTCCAAAGTTAGATATTTCCTCAAAAAAGATCCTTCTCCAACAATAGGCATGTGCCCAAAATATAATTTCTTCTCAAAATAGGATTTTTCCAAAGAGGCCCCCAACATTGACATGTGGCTCATCTCGAGCCACTCAGGTAGTGTGTGCTCTTTGTATAGCCTCTGCCAAGATTTGAAACTTTCCTTCTAATTATTTCCTTTTGGATCTTGTTGGGCCCTTTGTTTTTGGGTTGAAGATCGCACAAGAAGGACTACATTCAAAATTTTGGTCAAACATGAGTTGCACAAGCTACAAAAGAGTTGAACAATGGAGTAAGTAAAGAAACAGAAAATGACTGTGAAAAGGGACAACACAACACCAATGAAGAAAAAGCAGTTACAACAGAACAAGAACAAGAAAGAATGCGGAGATTAAAGCCAGAAGACCCCACTCAGCCTATATATGAGATGCATATCATTGTAAAATGGTTGGTTGGGTTTTTTTTATTGTTGGGTATGGTTGGGTGTAGTTTCTTGTTTGTAGGGTTTTTTCATAGATGGCATAGAGTGCGCAGACAAAAAAAAGGTTTTGTGACTGTAACTTGTATACATTTTAGGGAAAAAGGGTAGTTAGAGCTATGTGACATGAGTCCGAAGCCAGAAGCATGTAATAGAGTACTGATTTATATCTCTGAGATTGTATCTGAGAAGCTCTATTGATAATATATATGGAAGGATCTAAAATTTTGAAATTACTGTGTCATACTGTGTTTATGCTTATGAATTGTCTCCTTACAGTACTTCTTTATGCTTGATAATATCAATATGTTGTCTCTGTTTACAAATGATTCTACAACTTGAGTGTCTTTATTTATAGTTATGAATGAGTTCATATAGGTTCTGTGGTTATTCTGTACTGCACAAGATCATGGTGAATCTTTAAGGTTATATAAACTCGCCTAAGTATTATCCTTGGCCTTCCCTATCTTTTTGTCTTGGTTGTGGTTCGAGTGAGACTTATTCTCTTTGGAGGAGATGAAAATTCCAACACTCTAGACTACTTGGTGCCTTTTTTTGGTAACCTGAGAAGGACCCTGGTTTGATCAATTCCATGCACACAAAATGATTTTGTTAATGGGACCTGTCTTAAAAGGGAACCTGTAGGGAGAATGGGTCTGCGGATTCATAGATCTGATATTCACCAGTGGTGGGAGAGAAATTGTGATTCCTTCATATGGAAAGAAGTCGAGCTAAGAGAAAAATATGTGAAAGATACATGGGATGTTGTCTTTTACTCAGAAAGATCGAGTGACCAGTACAAGATATTTTGGGTTAAGTTCCCGCAAGATATTTTTCGCTGGATAGATAAGCTCCAAGAAGCTCCAGAATTCCAAGAACGAGTCAAGAAGACATGCACTTGGGATACATAAAAGATCACAACACTTGATCGGATGGATCGTCTAGTCATGCGAGTGATCAATGTCTGGGTCAATACAACATTAGAAGGATACATTATCAAGTTTGCAGTTGAGAATCACCAATATATTTCACGGGCAGAAGAAGATTGTTACACATCAAAATTACTCACTTTGATAGTGTCGCAAGTGTCGTCATTACAAGTGTTGCAAGTGTCGCATTTTGCTCACAAGGTCGCAAGTGTTGTATGTTGCTCACAAGTGTCGTAAAAACATCAAGCAAAGCATACTGCCATGATGCCTATGTCGTGCCCATAACGACATGAGAAGGACACTTGAAACACCTCAAACATCTGATTGGGAAGAGGAGAAATGAGTTAACAGGCTTGCAAACCTTTTGCCACCTGAAAGCACCCAAAAAACTGAGTTTTGGAGAGGAGCGCTCCCCCTTACACTATCTCGGAGTGCCAACGCTCCCCTTACATTGTCAGGGAGAGTTATAACACTCCCAGGCCCTTTTGAAGGAGCATTATAGATTTTGAGGGCGCCAGCGCCTCCTAAAGCTTACTAGGGAGCGCTACAACGCTCTGATGGCCCCTTTGAGGGAGCGCTACCTATTATGGGCGGTTGTTAAACTGTTGAGATGGATGGGGGAAACTTCTTTTCATTCTTAGAAGGTAGTTGAGCTCGAATCCCTGATCAAGCCATGATCTTAGGGCAGGTCCTCAACTGAAGGAGGAAAATCCTCACCTTCCCCAAAGATATCTCAATATTGTTGAGCCTCTCCAAGGCTATATAAGCAAGATTTCTAATGGTAAAAGGGGGCTGCAAATTGGAGAATGATGTCAAACTTATGATCGCATAAGTGAGGACTGGAAGAAGAGAATTACACCAAACTTATGATCTCATAAGTGGTGTTGGAACAGAGCTGATTTGAGGGAAATAATTACGTATGTGAAACTTATGATCTTGGAGGAAATCTGCAGTCAGCTAGAGAAGAGTTATCAGTGCAGTTGCTGCCATCCA
>JASDQU010817494.1:31519-56250 GCA_032191745.1 Picea mariana
ATACTGATTCACCCCCCCTCTTAGTATTTCTCAACACCATGTCATAGTGGATCGATGTGATGAGGCGTCTAGGAGGTGGTAGGGTGCCAACCCCCTATAGTGATGAGTTTTTTTCTTGTGGTGCTGACAGGTCCTAGCCATTGATGACTATCCTTTGGAGGGATCGAATTCATAGGGGATCCTGACATTCCCTTGCCACCAGGTTCTACCTATGGTGATATTGGTAAGAAATCATTTTATATATTTCATTTTTTTTTTTTCATTTTCAATTTTGATAAAAGAAAAATAAAAAGCACAAATATTTTTGCATGGTATCAAGTATTAACAATTGATTTTTTATGCAGATGTAGGTCTGTGATAGTCGAAGGGATTCCCATGACATCGATGAAGGGTTCAAGGATATGAGATAGTAGGCAGGGATGTGGACAAAGTGTTACATAATGTTTAGAGGAACCTGTCTAGATTAATGCATAAGATTCATATGGTTCAAGTTGAGGATCTGTCAGAGGCGATGTAGTGGCAGGTGGTGGGAGTGCCTCGTGCATGGGTGTGACCTTTCGACATCTTGCAAACACCATAGTGTGCTATCATGATACAAATTCATCACCATAGGAGTAGATTCCATGGTCATTATATGTACTGAACATATATGTATTTTGAGGGTGTGAGCCCCATTTTTTACTATGAAACCATATTTTTTGGACTTGAAAGGATAAAATATAAAAATTTGGTCTTCGACTTTACTTATATATGTTACAATGTGTAAATGTATGGATGTGTTTTCTTTACTTAGTTATGTGACAAATTCCAATCTAAAATATAATTATCATATGCATCAAATACATGATTAAAACGTCTAGGGATGTGATTATAAGTAATAAAATAAAAGTATCGTTCCAAAATTCGTACATGTAGGAATCGTTGGAGTAGAGTAGGATCTCTCACATGGTAACTGTCATTCAATTGACTTATGACTAACTAGGAGTCCAGGAAAACTTCTGAATATCAAACACCATGTGAAATGGCATTATGTAATAGCTATATAACGATGCTACACTCAACCACATTATTTGTTGATGGCTCTAGATGAACACCACCTGAAGACACTAGTTAGACCTCGGGTGAGTAAATGACCCAAGCGACAGAAGCCATGTTCCATGTATGATGAATGGAACCGTCCATGAATCCTAAGTAAGCCAAAGATTTTTTTGACATCTTCCAACCAAGGGAAAACTTGATAAGCGAGCCAATGTCACAAAGAAAAAGATAAAGAAGTATATACACTAAGATACACTAGAATAAAAAGGTCACACCCAAGTTTGAGGGCTCAAGCATAATACCTTTTAAGGTAGAGCCCATTTTTGGGCTCATCCAACATATTCCCCTGACAATATTCTAAATCATAGGATCCTTTCACTAAGATTCATCCCATGATATAAGGACTATGCCACATGGGTTTGAACTTACCTACCCCCAACGGTTCTTTGGCTTGGTCATAAAGGACAACGAAGTCACCCTCAATGTACTGTCGGGGAAAAAAAAACTTATCGTACTGAACCTTAACACATCATTTGTTTTCTTTGATAGCGATAGAGGCATATTGATGCTTCTCATCGAGGTTTTCTAGGTGCATGAGGCATTCTTCAAGATCATATGTGTCAGGTAGGAGCTCAATTGCAAACTTAAGAGAAGGGATCTCACAATCAATCGAAAGAATCGACTCCATGCCATGTACTAATTGAAAAGGAGAGAAACCAATGAAAGTATTTACCATGGTTCGATATGCCCAAAGTGAAGGGTAAAGCATTATATTCCAGTCATATTTACTCTGGCTCACACTTTTTGCAAAATGGTGTTAAGAGATTTATTCACCACCTCTACTTGTCCATTTTCCTAGGGATAGTAAGGGGAAGAATGACCATGCTTAAACCTTAGTTTTGATGCTATCTCTTTCAACATTTCATTCTGAAAGTGATTTCCATGATTAGTGACAATCTCTCTTGGGATTCCAAATTGGGCTATAATCTAGTTGAACATGAAGAATGATGCAATCTTACCATTGGATTTAACGGTAGGCATGGACTCTACCCATTTAGTAAAGTAATCCATGACCATGATAATATGTTGGTGCCCCCCAACCAAGGTTTGGTTACATTCCATAAAATATACCCCCAACTTGGTGAATCGATCGACGATGATGACTAGATGAAGAGGGGTTGGGTACGAGCACATTTTCTGAGCAAACACCTCGCAAGGGTGACACTTCTTTACCGCTTCAATGCAATCTTTAAAAAATGATGGCAAAAAACAACTGACTTGTAATATCTTTTAGGCTGTTTCAAGCCTGGATAAATGAACACCACATGCCCCACTGTGATATTCATTGAGAACAACCTCAACTTCTTCATGAATCAAGAAATGACGTAATAAATTATCTACCCCTCAATGATACAAAGTGTCATCGATAATAAGGTATTTTTTATCCTGATGACATATATGTCGTCAATCATCTCTCGACAAATGATGGGCTAGCTTCAAGGTTTGACTATAGATCAAAATCTCTCCATACGAAGGGTTTGAAGACAAGATAAGGAAAATATGTTCATCTATGAACGAATCATCATGAAAAATTTCCTCATCTAGTAGAGGGATGTTCGACATCAATTCAGAAAAAAATAACGATTTCTTAGATTTCGCAGA
Source organism: Picea mariana (assembly GCA_032191745.1). NCBI lineage: Eukaryota > Viridiplantae > Streptophyta > Pinopsida > Pinales > Pinaceae > Picea > Picea mariana. The sequence goes on from JASDQU010817494.1 coordinate 34,220, forward strand.
AGAAAAATCGGGATCAAATTCTTGAAAAATAACAATCCACTTATTGTATTCCCCCCTATTATATTCCTGGTGAGTATGTATTCAAATTGATTGATATCCACAACCAAGGTAGTTTTTCAAAGTAATATATAATTTCGTAATATCTGAACCACATGTACGGTGTCCAAGGATAGCTTCTCTACATGAGAGTATTTAAGCTCAAGACCAACTAGGTTTTGATTGCGATAGTAGAAATTTTTCTGATGGAGATCATCTTCCTCCTGAAATAGTACCATACAAACCCTCATACATGGCGATACAAAGAAAATAGTCTCTATTGTAGTCTAAAGATTTCAACAGAGGCGTCGATACCAAATATTTATTAAGAGCATCGAAGGATTGTTGTTGTTGTAACCTAGGTATGCACCCATAGCTCTCCTCTCTCTTTTTCCTATGCCTTCATAAAATTTTTCCTCTTTTGGTTGATAACGTTAGTTTCCCCTCTATTCAATAGCTTGGTTTTCTTTGTGGGCTTGCTTGACTGATTCTTTGCGCAAAGTTTTTTTGTTTTTATTGAAGGATAGAATACATGTCGTATTTGAATCGGAATTCTTGTCATCATGTTTTCCATTGATAGAACTCACAACAGGTCTACCAAGCCTTTTTGTATGTACAGGAAACACCCATGGACAAATGCATAAATCCATAGAAGTCAATTTTGGGCTCAGATTGTGGGAATAGACAAGTTAACTTTCGACGGTGGAGATCCATCAGGACAATCATATTGACGGTTTTCATGCATTCAGAGTGTCAAAATCACATGGGTTTTAACATCAAGAGAGAACCCACAAATTACAAGAATTACCCAAAGTCCCGAAGTCCCAAGAGCCTGCCATGTCACTCCAGGCCCATACTACTCCAGGAGAAATTCATGCCTCACAATCCAAAACTCCCGAACGTCTAAGTGCCGAATTGTCGAAGCATGCGACACTCATCCATTATGAATTGTGGTGATTATCCATGGATACACATGGCTTCCATATGACCCTAACATGTGGCACTCATTTTTGGTCATTTGGGTCCCATCATTCACTCATATTTGAGTGACACATGTCAGTCACCTTATGTGACACATCAACAACCATGACATCATATGACATTTGGCCACCATGTCATATTCAGAGACTTAACACTCCGAAATATTTCCAAGAACAAAATTTACAAAATCCAAAAGCCCGAACTCCCAAAGAAAATCTGGACCGTCCATCAACGAGGATATGCAGCGACAGATCTCCCTCTTCGAATATGTGACACTTCAGAGGATTGCGCGAGCAAGGAGACGAAAAATATTGAAGCTTGAACTCCTAAAGTGAATCTGGACCGTCCAGATCCAGAGGCCACATGGAGGAAGATCTCTCACTTTGGAAATGCGACACTATGGAGGATGGTAAGAACTATGCATTGAAAAGGACCGAAGCCCGAACTCTTGAAGTAATTGCAAACCGTTGATCTCAAATCAAGAAGAACCATTGACCCTTGTAGCAGGTAAGAAAGGAAATCACCGGGATCACATATTGTGACACGATCGACGACCACACTTCATTGCAAGGATGTAAATGGCTCGAACATTAATTTTCCAAAGCGGTCCCGCTATTGGAACCATGGTATTGTTGGAAAGGTACATGGAAGCCTATGGGGGATTGCGGGGGTCGAAGTGATCTGAATGCAAACCACCCTCGACAACTTCTGCAATCATGTCCTTATATGACATCAGATCACCATGTCACCTCCACTCACCTCCACTCACACTCCCACTACCACTCAACTTTCACCATTTATTGCTTCGACTACTCCCCATATCACCTATCACCTCCACACATCTTGTCTTCCTATTGGATGCTCGACTCCATGTATTCTTGTTCATGAGCAAGTCATCACAGTGAAAGAAAGGATAAGGGTCAGTTACAGTCAAGATGGAGTGCTCTTAGCTTCCGAAAGCTCAGACATAGAAATAGAGTTAAGTCTCAGTCACAGGTCGGTGCAGATTGGTTCCAAAACACTTCAGCATAATACCTCTTCCTCAAGCATATATCTTCTCATGCATCCAGTTGTGTCCAGTGGCCTCCAACATCTCGTAGACATGCCATTACTCAACATAGATATTTTTTCTATCACTCCAAGGCCTATTTTCTACCAATTCAGTTCCTCTAATGCATGCATGAGTTTTGTCTCAAAGACAATAATAGTTTTTAGTTGATTAATTCCAACATTTTCTTATATTAGATACAAGAGTGGTCTTCTGTGTGTGATAAGAACCACTCTTGATGATTAAATCCAATGTCTTAGTGAAGTTAATAATTTGTTCTACAAACAGTTACCTAAAATTACGTCTCAGTCCCGTAAGGATGAGAACCTCTACAACTTGTTAAATAGGGGGTCTTTGAATGTTTTGAGGGTCATATTTTTTTGGGAAAGGATAACACTACATCCAACTGGTTGGACCCGTTATATGCACGGATTAAATCTCTCTACCTGGTGAACATACTCTTGATGACAATGTTTTGTTCAAATCTTCATGTGTTTTTATCTTATCTTGAATGCAGTTTTTGATTTGTGAAAAGTACATGTCATTTCCTTTCAACTATTGTGTAACTTTTCTTTATTGATATGCAACCTGTGAAAATAGCTAATGCTTGGTGAAGATTTTTTTTTTATTGCAACCTGAAGGAGTAATTGTGTCTTGATACATGTTTAATGTCTTGAAATGATATTTTAAGTATTGAACTTCTTGCAATAGATTATTCATTTAGTAGTTTGTTGTTTCCCTTTGTTTCATATTATTTCACTCATCTGTCATTAGTGTGCCAATAGCTAAGGAGGACCCTCATCCATATAATTTTTCCAACCCAATATTGATTTTGTCTTGGTAGAACAAACCTCTAACCAACCAACAAAAATTAAAAGAAACAACCATTCTAAATTGATAAGTGGCCTAGATTTTCCCTTTAGCAGTCAGGGGTAGACCTTAGGACCAACATCTTCTCGCACCATTGTCGGGGAACAAAGTAAATAAATATCTTTCCCTGGGAGAATGACAATGATCAGATCTGATCTTTGATGGTGAACAAATACTAGACACATTCATACTACATATCATTCACCGGGTGACTCCATGGTTAAATAATCCAGTGGTGACTCCACAGTTTTAAGAAGTCATATTTTCAGATGGAAGCTATCTTGGCTCGGAGGTTTGCTCCATTAAATTTATTAGTTTTTCCTGGTTTTCCAAATAATGTTCCTACTATAGATGAGTGGGGTGATTTTTTTCCCAGATTTAGAGAACATAGATATGACAACCCTACTGAGCATTTGCTTGATTTTGAAGAACTCATGCATCAGTGGGGAGTACATCATGAGGATGTATTAATGAAGATGTTCATGTACTCATTAGAGGGATATTCTCATGAGTGGTATCGATCATTTCCCCTTGCTAGCATCTCCTCCCTGAAACAGTTCCATGATGCATTCAGTAAACATTGTAAAAGGTTTTTTCCAACTGATTTAATTTTTGAGAACTGTTGTGAAGAATTTGAATCTCATATTTGACAGTCACTTATTAGTTCTTCTAGTAGTGAAAATAAAGGGGAATTTTCCATTGAGGAAGTGGAGGAAGATTTGGTTACATACGAGTCTTCTTCTGATCCTTTTATTCAAAAAGATGATGTTGGGAATTACATTAATGATGAAATTGATGATAACAAGGCTTTGGATACATCTTGCATTATTCTAGGTGACTTAGATAGTCATTGTTATGATACATATATTGTTCTATGTTCTCATAAAGATTTTATTAATTATGAGGAAAGTGATGTTGAAGATCACGAGCGATTTTTTCCCCTTCCTTATGAAATTGTTGAGAAATAGGAAATCTATAAGTCTGAAGATGACATTCTGGAGCTAGAACAAGGAAAAACCAGCAATCTAGAAGACATACCCATTCATTTCAAACAACAAGATGAGAAATATCAAGAGTATTTTGTTTCCCTTTATGGTTGTGAATCACAAGACTTTCATGAGCCTTTTCAATGAGGACAGGAGTAACTCAGTCTTGTCTATAATGAATATCTTACACAATGACAAATTTTTCCTCTCAACCAGTTGGAGGCTTTTCATGAGTTTCAAGATCCAATTTCGAGATGGATGGATTCTTATTTTTCCAAAATCGCAAAGGTTGGAAGTTTTAGCATGATCATTTGCAACTCTAAGTACCAAATGCCTGCCAAAGTTTTGTCGCATTTGATATATCCTCTTTGGATTATTCTAAACAGTGAACTGCACAGAGTTATGGTTCTCAATCAAATTTTTTCTTGGTTTCATTGGAAGTGGAATTACACATGATTGATTTGGTTTTCAGCTGAATAGAGTAGGTAGTAGGAGAATAAGATCATAGTTTGGGCATTTTTTTTAATTTTTAGTCCGCAGATTATTTTTCAGAGAGTTGGTTTTCAGTAGCTTGTTTAAATAAGAGACTCCATAGCCCAACAAATGCACTGGGGTTTAACTGCAGTTTCAAGTTTCAGTAGAGACTCCATAGCCCAACAAGGCACTTGGGTATAGTCTTAGTTTTTAATTCAATAAAGTACATGTTTGAGACAGAGTAGCAGATAACACAGGGTTGACAGACAAACAAAGGTAATAAATGGAAGGTACGAGTAGTTATTTAGTATCAAGGAACTGATCTACAGTTCTTAGCACCTCAAACGGACGAGCTATCCCCAGTTGGAGCCAATGTTGTAACCTAGGTTTGCACCCCTTCCTCTCCTCTTTCTTTTCCCTATGCCTTCATCGAATTTGTCCTCTTCTAGTTGATGAAGCCAGTTTCCCATCTGTTCAATAACTTGGTTTTCTTTGTTGTCTTGCTTGAATGATTCTTTGCGCATATTTTTTCTGTTTTTATTGAAGGATAAAATACATGTTGTATTTGGTTTAGAATGCTTGTCATCATATTTTCCATTGGTTGAGCTCAAAACAGGTCGACCAATCCTTTTTTTATGCATAGGAAATGCCCGTGGACAACCAAAACAATCCAGAGTGGTCAATTTCGGGCTCAGATTGTGGGAACAAACATGTTAAATTTTGACGCTGGAGATCCAACAGGGCAATCTAATCGAAGATTTTCGTGCATTCAGAGTGTCGAAATCACGCGGGGTTTAAAATCAAGAGAGAATAGATGAAGCAAAAGAATTACTCGAAGTCCCAAAGAGCCAAAGTCCCGAAGTCCCGAGAGCCATCCACATCACTCCGGGGTCATACTACTCTGGGATAACTTCATGCCTCACAATCCAAAAATATGGGACGCCAAAGTGTATAAGTGCCAAAGAACACGACATTCATCTGTCAGGACTTGTGGCACTCATCCATGGAGACACATGGATTTCATCTAGCCCTAACGTGTGGCACTCATTTCTAGTCATTTAGGTCCCATCATTCGCTCATCTTTGAGTGACACATGTCATTCGGCTTATGTGACACATGTCACTTGGCTTATGTGACACATGTCACTCACCTTATGTGACACATCAATAGTCATGACATCATATGACATCTGGCCACCATGTTTGATTCAGAGACTTAACACTCCGGGATATTTCCACAAACAACATTTACAACATTCTGAAGCCCRAACTCCTGAAGAAAATCTGGACCATCCATCGATGAGGACACACGACAACATATCTCACTCTTCGGATATATGACACTTCAGAGTATTGCATGAGAAAGGAGACGAAAACTTATGAAGCCTGAACTACCAAAGTGAATCTAGACCTTCCATATCCAGAGCCCGCATGGAGGCAGATCTCTCACTTTAGAAATGCGACACTCCAGAGGATGGTAAGAACTATGCATAGAAAAGGCTCGAAGCCTGAACTCCTGAAGTAATTACAGACGATTGATCTCAAATCAATAATAATCGTTGATATTTACAACAATTAAGAAAGGAATATCACCTAGATCATAGATTGCAACACAATCGATAACCACACTTCATTGCGGGGACGTAAACTACTCGAACGCTAATTTTCCAAAGCGGTCTTGCAATTGGAACCATGGTATTGTTGGAAAGGTACATGGTAGTTTGTGGGGGATTATGGGGGTTGGAGTGGTGTCGACCCAAACCGCCCTCGACAACTTTCAAAATCATGTGCTTATATGACATCGGGTTATCGCATCACCTCCACTCACCTCCACTCACCTCCATTGACACTCTCGCTATTGCTCAACTTTCGCCACCTGTTCCCCCGACTACTCCCCATACCACCTATAACCTCCATGCATCGTGTCTTCCTATTGGATGCTCACCCCCACATCTTCCTATTCATGACTAGGTCATCACAAAGAAAGAAAGAAAAAGGGTCAGTTACAGTTGAGACAGAGTGCACTTAGCTTCCGAAAGCTCAGACACAGACAAAGAGTTAATTATCATTCATAGGTCGACGCAGATTGGTTCCAGAACACTTCAACAGACTACCTCCTCCTCCAACAAAGTTCTTCTCATGCAGCCAATTGTCTCCGGTGGCCTCCAACATCTTGCACACATGCTATTACTCAACAAAGATATTTTTTCTATCACTTCAAGGCCTATTTTTTTCCATTTCAGTTCCTCTAGCGCATTCATCCATTCTGTAGCAGAGATAGTAGTTTTTAGTTAATTAATTCCAAAATTTTCTTAGATTAGATAGAAGAGTGGTATTTTGTGTGTGATAAGAACCACTCTTTCTGATTAAGTCTAGTGTCTTAGTGAAGTTAATAATTTTTTCTACAAATAGTTACCAAAAATTAGGTCTCAGTCCCCTAAGGAAGAGAACCTCTGCAACTATGTTAAATAGGGGGTCTTTGAATTTTTTGAGGGTCAGATTTTTTTGGGAAAGGATAGCACTACATCAGACTGGTTCGAACCATTCTATGCATGGATTAAATCTCTCTACCTGGTGAGCATACTCTTGATGACAATGTTTCATTCAAATCTTCATGTGTTTTTATCTTATCTTGAATGCATTTTTTTATTTGTGCAAAGTACATGTCATTTCCTTTCATATATTGTGTAACTTGTCTTCATTGATATGCAATCTACGAAAACAACTAAATCTTAGTGAAGATTTGTTTTTATCACAATCTGAAGGAGTAATTGTGTCATGATACACATTTAATGTCTTGAAATGATATTTTAAGTATTGAACTTCTTGCAACAGATTATTCATTTAGTATTTTTTTGTTTCCCTTTGTTTTCTATTATTTCACTGGTCTGTCATTAGTGTGCCACCAACCAAGGAGGACCCTCATCCATATCATTTTTCCAACCCAACCTTTCTTTTGTCTTGGTAGAATAACCCTATGACCAACCAACAAAAATTAAAAGAAACAACCATTATAAACTAATAGGTGGCCTAGTTTTTCCCTTTATCATTTAGGTGCAGGCCTTAGGAACAACACTTGGGCTCACTCATCCCATATAAACAGAGTGTCCTTCTTCAAAAGGCACATGAAACCCTTATTTAAATTTGCATAGTTCACTATGAAATGACATAGAAAGTTAGCCTTCCCCCGTAAACCTTGAAGTTTTTGAATGTTGTGTGGGGGAGGCAGTTGAAGTATTGCCTCAAACTTCATAGGATATACCATGATCCCATTATCAGACATTATGAATCCTGAAATATTACTAGACCTAACGCATAAGATGCACTTGTGAGGGTTCAACCGAATGCAATAATAACGACATCTCTTAAATACTAATCGAAGGTGAGTGGAGTGATCTACTCTCTTGTGTGAGTGATCAACAAGATCATCTAAGTAATCTTTGAAAATATGCTTAAGATCGTGAAATCCAAAGGTCATGGAATTTTGGAAGGTCTCTTTGGAATTTTTAAGACTGAAATGAATTTTCTGGTATGTAAAAGTACCTCGAGTAAAAATAAATGTCGCCTTATGTTGGTCCTCGGGTTTGATATGAATTTGATTATACCCTGAAAATACATCCATAAAGGAAAATAATTTGCTTCTCGCATACTTGTCAAGAATCTCGTCAATGAAAGGAGTAGGGAAGTTATCTTTAGGACAGGCCTTGTTCGATCTCTAAAATACATACAAACATGGATGGTTCCTTGCTTTTTGTTTACAGGAACGATATTGGACACCCATTCATTCAAGGGAACTGGGTAGATGAAACTATCATTAAGTAGCTTCTCTACTTCCACCTTAATAGCGTGGGCCTTCCTAGGATTAAAAAATCTAAGACATTGTCGAACAAGTTTAGCATCCCGATAGTTTTTAATCTCATGCTTGATAATACTGGGGTCAATCCCTTGTATCTATTCATATGACCAAAAAAATACATCTCAGTTGAAGAGATCAGTGTAGATCTGAATTTCTTCAGGATAAAAATCTGCACCGATATATATGTTCTCAATTTTACTAGGGATATGAGATATGTCGATCGTGAGGGTAGGAGAAATATTTTCCATGTTTCCTTCAGCATAAATACCATGCGTATCTAATGGAACCACGAATTGACCTACCATCTCACTAAAGGTAGATCTAAAGTCATGATGTTTGATCTTAAAAAGCTCTGGGAGAAAATAGGATCGATGATGCATGTCGTCCCAAGGCTTATTAAGACCAGATATGGCCTCTAAGATGGCTTCATCCAAAGGTAAAGTATCATAAAGGAAATCATGTGAACAATATTATTGAGTGGCCCATACAGGATCCAAACTAGGATCCACCTCGTCTGTCTGCGAGGAGGAAGGATCCCGGTCAATAGTAGCGTCAAGAATATCTTGATATGCAAATTTTTTTTGTTGACAATGGCATTTCCATCCCAATGTGTGACTGAAATTTGTATGACATATTCAAGGAAGATACGGTCCAAGGGTCTTTGAAATACAAAATATGGAAAGGAAAGGACCTCATCGACGATGAATAATCATTGGAAATGGCATGAATATGGTGAATTTTTGCCATGAAATCAAAACTACCTATCAAAGAGGAATATGTTGCGACACCATCATAATTGGTTTCTTGCTAAGAATTATCCATCATAGGGACCAAAGGTCCAACCAATGCACTAGGAATAACGTTCGAAAGGATAACTGATCAATCGTCACTATATTCCCTTTGTGAGGAAAACAGAAAGTGCAGAAAAAAAACGAAATGATGGTTGTCATGGCATAAGTCCAATTACACCTTAGTAGTAAATTGTAGTCAAGAGGTGCATCAACCACCTTGACATCAACTTCCACATTGTTCCCACCTAACTGGGTCATAAAAGTGGGGAGGATTCTGTGGGGTCGAAATGAACGCACATCAGATGTGGTTAACATAGTCATAGATTGATACAGGTCAGAGAGCCAATGAATTTGCAACAGGTTAGGTAAATCATGCACCTCGCAACAACTTCATCAATTATAATACGTTTTTTTAGTACTAGAAATCAAACCTAAACTATTGTAGGTGTAATCCTAATACTCATCAAAATTTGAAAAATTAAATCCATTTAAATTGGGTGGATCAACAAAAAAGAGCAAGAAAGAGGGAAATAGTCTAACTATAGATCAATGATCTACCATTGGGCATGGAGTCAAAACCACTCTGCAGATTGAAGGAAATCAAGCTAAATGTCAGGTTAAGAGATTACGTGATGATGACTAGAAGAAAGGAAAGTTAAAAAAAACAATAATGTCTACTAAACAAAGATCCTCTCTGCAAAATAGATTGAAAAATGCTTGAACATAAACAATGATTAACATGCCATCTACAACAAATCCTTTGTTGCTTGGGGATCCATTAATAAAAGGCATCATTTGATCCTTAAAACCTGGAATATATTCAATCAAGAAGATAAAAAGAAATGGGAAAACAAATAAGATAATATGATAAACAACTCTCATGAATATTTAATGGCAGGAATGCTAATTACAACAGGCCCTCACGCTTACAAATGAGCAGTTAAACTGCTCCTCCAACTCTCTTCTCTCTTGGATCATGAATCAAACCCTTTCCTTATCAAAATCCACTTAATATATAGTGAATGATCTATCTCTACCCTCAAGAGGTTGAAACAAAGGAGATACATAGGATAATCCTCCATTTAGGAGTCTGTTACAAAAGATTCCAACAAACAATAACAAATTCCTATTTTTTGGGATCTTATCTATTGTGATAAAATCCTTTTGAAACAGGTCATGTTTATTGATCTAGAGATGGAACACATGTCCCTATTGTCCCACTAATTCCTAGGAAACCATTTGAACCTTCCTTGACAACTGACAGGCCTCCCATAGGTCAAATTTCTCAGACTGTTAGAGTTCACAATGCTTTTAAAAACATGCACTGCAAACTTTCTTATAGGTGATTTTTTTTATCTTTTCTCCAAAAATACGAAATGGACCGGGAAGACTGTTTTTCATCACGTCAAAAAAGTCATGTTTTTCCTCCACACCAAATTTTAGAGGAACCCATATTGACATTCAAAAGTTACAATCAAAACATGACTCGGGTGTGTGCTAATTGCTTACAAATTGTCATAAAATACTAGTTTGTAGCGCTAGTGAGTCCATGCACTGTAAAATTTCCTGTAGCAGCTTGTTTCACTTTCGAAAAAGTTTTAACGTCTCAAAACTTATACCATGGGTCTAAACATGCAACAAAAACTTCATTATATTGATATATAATTGGAGGAAAAATACCAAAACTGCTAGTTCTAGTTCAAAACTCATAAACATCACCAAAATCTTGTAAATGCACACAAAAAACAGTTTGCGGTGCCAAAGATGTATGAAATTTAATCTTGGTTCTAAAAATGATTAACCATATTCCTCCTATTTTATAGTGGTCTCATTCAATTGGTTAAGACTGAGTTTCAAATGGATGCAAAAGATGAGGGATTCAACAATTCTAGAACAGAGGGTTCATAGCGCCTAGTTCACAATGTGTGCTAGTGATGCAGAGTCAAAGAAACCAGTTCACAATGCTGAGGTATTCAGTGGGACAAGTGGCTTATTTACAGAGGAAAAGATAAAGTGGGGTCAAGATAGTAGTCTGGATTGGTGAGCATAATTTAGGGTGCCATAGAAATGGCATTGAAATTTGGCAGCAAATGATTTTGAACAATTCACAATGCCAATGAATAAAGTAGCATAAACCCCTCTTTCAACCTTTGAACAACATGGATATCATCAAGGAGTACCTGATACACCTGGAATTGATGGTGATGCTTTGTGAAACTGATTTGGTCTATTTGAGAGGCATCCAAACTCGAAGTCTCCTTCAGCTAATCCACACTGCTAGTTTGCAGCGCCAAGTTCAAAATAAATTAGCGCACTTCAAGGAATTTGTTAGAAATTATGTGACAAGATACTTGAAAATATAATTAAATGAAGGCACTGAAAACCATAAAATTCCCCTTGACATGTTTCATAGATACAATAATGGAAGATGAGTGCATGAGGCACTCATAAGTACACTTTGAACTTTCCTGGTGAGTTGGAAAAAAATGCGCCTAACCATTTCATATGCTAACATTGGCTCCAGATGGGATAGAATGCTCCCTGTGAGCTTCCAAGAACATGCAGACCTGTGCCTGATACTAAGAACATCCATGCAACTTTATCCAAACTAAAAATTGAAAAATGAAAAATATTGAAGCCACAAGTGTCTCCATAGGGCTATGGTGTCTTATTGTTTTTATTCTTCTACAAAGAACACCAAACTAAAAAAACAATAGTCGAAAATACGATATTATTTATATACATTCCTACTTCTAGCCAACTCAATTGATTATCTCATGTATATACAAATTTCCAAAAGAATCATTCTAGCAATAAATTTCTTGACCTTCTCTGATATACATTGCTGAAAATGTAAAAGGAAAATAGTAGGTATAATAAAAATCCAATGAATATATGATACCTACTATTGCATAAAGGTAACATACCAAAATCTGTAACCTTTGAAGTTTTGGAAAATAATGACTCCATCAAATCTATTATTTGATCGTAAAACCCATGACAAGAAATTTTCAGTTGATCCAGAGGACAAAATTGCCACTGTGTTGAATCCAATACATGGATAAGACTATGATCCTCCTCATGCTTCTGTTGAAAACAAAGTATCCTCTGCTAGTAATACTGCATCCTATACTTGAAACATCATATCTTCTTGTTGGATTTCTACTTGCAGTGAAATCTCTTGAACAAAATTAAAGAACATATAACCTTGGAGATCATCATCAACAAACAAAGGCTGTTGATTTGTAGTATGAAAAATAAATCATTTGGGAGTAGCCACCTACTCTTCATTAAAATGATCACATGATGATTTCACAGTAGGGTTTAAAAGTCTCCTACTATGATCAACTAAAAAATAATTGAAATCTAAAAATGATGTAGAAAGTTGTCCCAAATTTGATTTATGTTCATAAACATCCTCATGTCCATGTACATGCAAATATTCAACCCATAATTGATCTGAGAAATTTTAATAAAATCAAAGGTTGTTTTCAATCTCCTCTGCATCTATATACACCTTCTCTAAATATGAAGAATTTCTCTCTTTGAGGAATAAAACCAAAATAGGATGATGATGAGCTGCAATATAAAACAACTTCAGATGGTCGAATGAAATCAAGCATGCTAAGATAGAAGTTGTGGAATCTCCAGTTGAGGGTAAGCATTTAGGATAGCAGGCAACTTGAGAGGTTTAAAAAATTCTCTGACTCTTAATTGAGCTTCAGTAGACTAAACACAAAGATCAACTGGATGATTGCAAAGTTCAACAGGGACCTCAGAAGGTATATCAATTTCGTAATCCACATGTTTACAATAAGAGTCAACTTCATGAGAAATTGAAACATATACCTTAGCTTTATCAATAATTTCACATGATGGGATTAAATCAAGGTCAATAGTTCATTAAGAGGAAAAATATTTATTACTCAATGAATAATATGCATTTGTAGACTTACAATCATCTGAATAAACAAAACATAGGATGATCCTCTTTACATGCAAAGGGAAATACAAGAATGATCTGATGAAGAAGAACAAAATTTCATGGAGAAAGGTAATGAACTGATACTTGGTTTTTCCCTTTTGTGCTTTCATTTTTTTGCTAGCAGGATTTTTCCTCTAGTTGAGTCTTAGATCATGGAGTCACCAAATGAAAGAGTATTGCATTCTGTATGTGTACGGCTTCAGTTCACCATCTAAAGCTAGATCTAATCAATGTCGTTCTCCCAGGGAAAATTTTCAATTTCATCCCCGAGAATGATGCCAAAAATGTTACAACTAGAAGTCACACCTAGAATATTGTAGGTGTAATCCTAATCCATCAGAATTTGGAAATTTAAATCAATTTAAATTGGGTGGATCAACAAGAAGAACAAGAAGAACAAGAAGGAGGGAAACAGTCTAACTATAGATCAATGATCTACTATTGATCATGGAGTCAAAACCACTGTGAAGATTGAAGGAAATCAAGACAAATATCAGGTTAAGAGCTTATGTGATGATGATTAGAAGAAAGGAAAGTGAACAAAAAGAAGAATGTATACTAAACAAAGATCCTCTCTGTAGAATAGATTGAAAAATGCTTGAACAAAAACAATGATTAACATGCCATCTACAAAAAATCCTTTTCTACTCAGGGATCCATTAATCTAAGGTAGTCTTTGATCCTCAAAACCTGGAATATATTCAATCAAGAAGATAACAAGAAAAGGGAAAAAAAAGAAGACAAGATGATAAAAACATCTCATGAATATTTAATGGCAGAATTGCTAATTACAATAGGCCCTTAGGCTTACAAATGAGCAACTAAATTGTTCCTCCATCTCTCTCCTCTCTTGGATCATGAAGCCAACCCTTTCCTTATCAAACTCCACTTCATATATAGTGAATGATCTCTCTCTACCATAAATAGTTCAAAACCAAGGAGATACATAGAATACTCCTCCATTTACGAGTCTGTTACAAAAGATTCCAACAAAAACATAACACATTCCTTTTTTTGGGATCTTGTCTATTGTCATGTTACTTGATATGGAGATGGAAAACACATCCCTCTTGTCAAAATAACTCTTAGGAAGCTATTCAAACCTTCCCTGACAACTGGAAACCCTCCCATAGATTGAATTTGTCATATTGTTAGAGTTCGCAGCACTGCGAACTTTCCTATAGGTGATGTTTTTATCTTTTCTCCAAAAATACGAAATGGGTCAGGATGATGTTTTCTCAGTAATTCAAAAGCATCATTTTTTTCCTCCACACCAAATTTCATAGGAACCTGGATTTGAATTCAAAATTTACTATCAAAACATGACTCTGATGTGTGCTAATTACTTATAAGCTATCATAAATTACTAGTTCGTAGTGCCAATGAGTCCAAGCACTGCAAACTTTCCTATAACAGTCTGTTTCACTTTTTCCAAAGTTTTAACATCTCAAAAGTTATACCAGGGGTCCATACATGCAACAAAACTTTATTATCTTGATATATAATTAGAAGAAAAACACAAAAACTGCTAGTGATAGTTCAAAATTCATAACCATCACCAAAATCTTGTAAATGCATACAAAAATCAGTTCACAGTGCCAAAGATGTATGCAATTTAAACTTGGTTCTAAAAATGATTAACCATATTCCTCATATTTGATAGCGGTCTCATTCAATTGGTTAATATTGAGCTTCAAATGGATGTAGAAGATTAGGGATTCAACAATTCTGGAACAAAGGGTTCACAATGCCTAGTTTGTAGTGCATGTTAGTGATGCAGAGTAAAAGGAACTAGTTCGCAGCGCTGAGGTATTCAGTGGGACATGTGGCTTATTTGTAGAGGAAAATATAAAGTGAGGTCAAGATAACAGTTTGGACTGGTGAGAAGAATTTAGGGCACCATATAAATGGTTTTAAAAGTTGGAAGAAAATAAGTTTGAATAGTTCGTAGCACCAGTGAATAAAATAGCATAAACCCCACTTTCATCCTTTGAACAACATGGAGATCATCAAGGAGTACCTGATACACCTGGGATTGATGTTGATTCTTTGTGAACATGATTTTGTCTATTTGAGAGGCATCCAAACACAAAGTCTCCTTCAACTAATCCACAATGCTAGTCTGCAACACCATTTTGCAACACCAAGTTCAAAATCAAATAGCCCACTTCAAGGAAATTGTTATAAATTCAGTGACAAAATACTTGAAAATCTAATTAAATGAAGGTGGTGAAAACCATAAAATTCCCCTTGAAACATTTCTTAGGTGCAATAATGAAATATGAGTGCATGAGGTACTCATAAGTACGCTACAAAACTTTCCTGGTGAGTTGGCAACAAATACACCTGACCATTTCTTGTGCTAACAGATTTGATGGTAATTTTCATGTACTCCACATGGATTTGAAAGGCCACGTGGTAAGTTAATATAGGCTTAACATCCATGACATCAAACTTGATAACCTTTGATCCACATGGGTCTAGATATCCTAACGTAGATAACAAGGAGTTCCTCTGTGAAGGACACATATGGAGCACCTCCAAAGCCGACATCGCACAAGGGGTTGGTCACAGATCTTCAAAAATTGAATAGTTATGGGAGGCTCTAGCATTATGATTATGGAAAAAGAACTTTTTTAATCCTTTTAGAATATGAGGTGGAGGTTCTGACTTTTCGATATGAAAGGGTGTTTCTGGATGAGGAGGAGACTCTGGACCTATAATAGTCTATGAAGAACCATAATCATGAGATCTAGTGGCTAAATCAATCTGAGACTTGACCATATTGACGCATAGATGGACACCTTCATGTGCCAAGGGGTTTTGACTTCTGCTCGATGCATTTCTAGTGTTGGAGGTCCTCGAGGCCATATGCTAATTATGCAGAAATGGGTTTGTCAGCACGATGAGAAGCTACGATAAGAGCCTCAAGAATTCCTCGATTTTGGGGAATAGGTAGTATTGAGGGGTTCTAAATCCCCTTTAACTAAACAATAGGAACCAAACCCTCCACTGAGGCTCAATTAGACTCTGAAATGTTTAATAGTGGAATGGTTCTCCAGATCTCATGATCCAGCCAAAATAATCAATGGGCTTTATGTTTTTCTTGTGAAGGCTCTCTCCTTTGGTTCAGACATTCTCTTTTTGTATTTTTTCTTAGGTAGGACTGATATAAGATGAATCCGGTATAAAGTAGCTAAGTGACAAAGTGGGAACAAACATAACTACTAGAGAGGAGGCTAAGCTTGGGATAACCCTTACTCTAGCATGCAGATAGTGATCATCTTCCACAGGCCTAGTATTAATATGTTAACCATGCGAGTATTCAATTACTGACTGAGACACAATATATCAAAATAAAAACATCCATGCGATAAACAATAGTAAGTAAAATAATTCACTCAACTCTAATAATCAATCACATAATGACACAATGTCTTATCTTCATCATTAAAGAAAAGAACTATAAAACATTGCATCAGATAACTTATCAATAGATCTAGTAGCTCTTACTCATTACAACATTCATTCATGAGATGAAATAAGAAATAATTCTTCTCCACATCCAATCATGCACTCATTTGATGAAAACACAACTTGTCTCTGGTCCTAAAAAGGACTTCTCAATTAAAGGCAACTAAGAAATAGTTCTTACAAAACCAAAAAATGAGGGTCTTAGCAGCAACCATCGACCCTTTATAATAGGTCGATCCTCCTATTTATAACATACTATTATCTAAAAACAACTACTAAAGTGAAACTAAGATTAAGAAACTCGCCACATGGCGCTTACTCTATCATTTTTTCTAAAAGTCATCTCAAGATATAACTTAAGTGGGTGACTCTTCTTGTAATCCGACCACTTGATGAATAGATCCTCACATGTGTTGGCATATGGGAATCTTTGTTATTCCATTGGGGCCGAGTAAATATCTCTTATCAACACCGCTTGGGTCCGATACTTGACTATACTGGTACTTACCTATTGCAGCATAGCTCGAGCTTTGATCGGGTGCTCCATCAACCGTCGCACCTGTCCTGACGCCGTGTCTGTTACCTTTGCTATTTCTCCGACCCATGATGAGTCTTTCTTAGCATGCGAATTGACTATGTCGCGAAGTCGACAAATTCATCAGGTGTGCCAAACTTGGGGAGTCAAATGTCTTTCATTACCCAATTGATATTGATCCATATTTTCTCGCACTTGGCCCATTTTTATTGGATTTTTAGGTGGGGTTCCCGAGACATTTTAACCCAATACCCAACCAAGTTCCTTATGTGGTCGACGTTGCTTTCCATTAGCACCCAGATGTCGTGTTCTTCAACATCTCGTCCCTTTTGCACCGCACTGATATATTTGATTCTTTCCACAACTTGTTGCACTTTCTCGTACCACTATTCCATATCTTTTCACATCGCAAGCGACATAAGGGTGTATTCCTGAATCTCAAATATACTTGCAGTGAATAGGTGTCGTTAATCTATAAAATTGATGTAGTCCTCCTTGAATTCACTACTTAGGTACACCACGACCTGTGTGGTGTCCTAGTAGTATTTCTCCAATTGGCGCAAATGTTCCAATTCCTTTAGAGAAGAAACCAACTCCCCTTCATCTCTTTTAACTCTATCCAAGGTGACATCTATGATCGCCATCCCTGTGCCGATGAGGCCAGATGTCTTAGCATGCTAGGTTTTGATCAGGTTTTCCTCTGTGGTGATGAGGATGGAGCAATCCAGAGTGATTCTCCTCTTCTTTGTGGTTCTCTATAAGATATCTTTCATTTTCTTATCATAAGAAATGGCATGTATGTCGGCTACTTCATCCACGAGTTCGGGAATTTGTTGATGTCCCCAGGTGAGTGTATTCCCCAGACTCCTGATGGTGTATATTTGTTCAAGACTGGGTTCTTGAACTTCCTCCCTGTGTTCTGAAGGCCCAAATTCTGTTTGTCACTCATTTGGGAGTTGATTACCAATTGAGATTGAGGCATCGGGGATAGAATCGATACTTACTTGATCATAGGCCATTGAGACATCGATTTCCTGCAGTGGAGCCTCTTCATTTTGTTCACCCGACCTTGGCTTGTCCTTTGGAATATTCGCTTGGGTCCCCGGTGCATTAGGCAGCTCAGTGTTTAAGACACTCTTGACTTATTGATTGTTCTGTGGGAACCCCTAAATCTAAGAGTCGGGAACTAGGGAAGATGTCTTCTATGGATCCTTTTCCTCTTTGATATGTACGAGGGTTACAAGGGATGCCTTCGGGCTCTCATCATCATCATATATTTTTGTCAGCTCGGTTAAGGGGTTTGACGCACTGGCCCGCCCTGATGTTCCGACTATCTTTCATTGAGTAGAAACAACTGTTGGCGATCCAGCTGGTGGCATTGTGAATTTAGGGTTGTCTAACCCAGTAATTTCATCAAGGTCACTTTGGCCCATGTGGCTTTCATCTGGGTTGTCGGCAGGGAGTTTGGTCATATTTATGAGGTCCGGGTCATCTTGAAACTGATCAATTATTCGATGTGCATGTTCTAACATGAGTAAACCCCTCTCCCGCACATCATGAGCCATGGGGAAACCTCTACCTTGCACCGGGGCTACCTGGGGAACTGTTGCTTTAGCCGCTACCATTTCTTCTTTGGTTCTGAGGGCCTCTTGAGCTGATTTCTCTATGGTTGTTGTTTGTCTGTCCAGACTCATGGCTCTGAACTTGGCCATTTTGGGATCAACGATCCTTGCCACCATGTCATCCTAGTTCTGGGAATTTCTGTGAATATTTGATCTTTGAATTTTTCGTGGGCATACAACCAACAGGATGATACTTGAGAAGCATGTTTCAAGACTAGATTCTTTGGGTTGTTCTTGTAGAACTGACCAGTCTAGAATCAAATTTCTAATTGGTCCAACCCTTATTGCTTGGCTTGGGTGGTGTCTTTAACTAGGTAGAAGCCTATGTGGAATCCACAAGGTATAAAATCCTGCTTCTTATCTTTGACTAGGGTAGCATTGTAACCTTGCAGGATGGTCTGGTAGCAGATCTCTCCCACCACAATCCGGTCAGGGACATGTGTTGGTAGGAGATGAGGTGCTTTGGTGGCTCCAAATACCCTAATGTAGATATCACGTTCATCCATATACCAATGGTCAACCTTTGATATCACCTTTTTAGCTGCAATCGATAGTCTCAGACACTCCTTGAAAAGAATAAAATAAATGTGTGCGATGAATTCATCATAGATGAGGGAGTAGGATTTTTTTACCTGTTCTTGCATAAGATGCTCAAATGTACATGGAATAGGAGCTCTGTGACATTCCATATTAAGTTCATGCCGACRAAGACGTTTCTGGCACATATGACATCCAACAAGTATGATGCCATGTAGAAGGCTGCAATATCCCCTTCTTTCGGTGTCTGAGCTAGTTGTATGTAGATGCTCAACTTATTGGAAATGATGGATCCCCAATTGAAGCCACTTCTACAGATAGMTACTATGTACACTAGAGGCATCCATGCCTCTAAAAACCTGGAGCATTCTTTTTCCCTAGACAACCAACAGATGAGTGCCATTAGGAATATATATGGTTCTCTTAATCTCACCATTTGGTACCAGCCAGAGGTCAAGTTGGTGTATTTCTTATCGTGTCACCACCATGAGGTCATTATTTGGATGGTGTTGTGGCTCTCATAGAATTTCACGATGAAATCAATTTTCAGTCACTCCTCTGGGTCTCTAAGCTTGTAGTAATTATGGACCTCCACCGGAAGGAAAACTTCGACATACCCACCATTGTGATTGTTGATTAGGCACTTCTGTGTGTTTGTGTGGTTGATGAGCAATTGAAGCATATCTATACTTGGAAACATCAGGTTTCTTCTTGATACCATGTGTAATTATGACTGTTGGATATTCATGAATACCTAGTTGTTGAGTGCTCTCACATCCAGGTCACTGTGTGGGATGTATTCAGGAAATTCCTTCCAACTAATATTCTTGAAACGTTATCCCCAATGTGGGAGTGTTGTCTTAGCCCCTGTGATTTCCTCCATGTATCTGAAGGCTGGAGGTTTAATGAAATATTTTTTTGTGGATTTTTTTATAACTGGTTCTGGTCTTAGAGCAAATTCCAACTATTTTTTTGCCCCTGGAGAAGAGCCTTCTCCTACCTCTGGTTCTTTCAGCTTGGGCACCCTCGGAGATCACCTAGTGGTTGGATTTCTCAGAGGCATCATTCCTGCAATTGAAAGCAATCCATTAGGGCCTGCGTATAGAGCGAAACTAGATAAAAATGTATATATGAAGGGAAAACACAGAAAATCCAGACTGGTACATACCTCTAACGCTTGCTAAACCTAGTTGTTTGATACTCATGGGATCTCAGAAGCTTTTGAATTTCTTGTCTGGCTTCTTTGGATTCTCATGAAACTCCTATGCATGTAGAATGGTTTCGTTTACAATGGTCCAAGAGAATTTAAATGGGGAAAGAACTTACAATGTTGTATCAACCAATTAACTTGGGTGATGAGTGGAATTCAAACAAATATATCACTGAATCTTTGCAACAAGAATTAATCATGGGTTGACGACAGAGGTGTGAAGGGTTATGTGTTATATCGGTAATTTCAAATGGATATTTTTATTTTCACACAAAGTAGAAACTAATGCGATAATTGCCATCAATTAACCTCTTAAAATCTCAAAATCTAATCGTATCTAGTGCTAAAACGTCCCATCGTGTCTCTTTCTCAGTGGGTGGATCAGGGATTGGCGATGTTCTATGGATTTTATCATTGATATCCTTTCACTGAAAACCTCCAACATCGATCGACTTCATCGTATGGTGCTGACGTGGAAAATTGACTCAGAGGTGTGACTTGGACCTGAGGAACAAAAAGTGACTCGGGGTTGATCTAGGCCATACGGTTTCTCTAGTTGGGAAAAGACACATGGCGTTAAATACTGGTGACTTAATTCACACATATTAGTCATATTTGGGGATTTCTTCAAGTTGTGTGTTCTAAAATAAAACCGGGTTCGTCGATGCCGAAAAATGTATCGGGGATTGGTGATCAGGGATTAACCTATCACATATTTTCCTTTGTGTTAGCTTCTTCAAAAATTCACCAATGCCGAAACACTTTGGGAATCAGTGATAAGGAAAAATCTTTAGCATGGTCGAAATGTTCATCATGATTCAGTTTTCTCCGATTCCAACAAGCGTGTCGAGTATCGTCTATCGACGATATAGTTTCCTTTTTTCTTTACGTTCACTCCCTTCTCCTTTTACGGATACTGAAGGGGATATGCTATCGTCGAGGTTCGTGTGTGATACTTTTCATGAAACAGAATTTCCCTTTTTCCAATACTGATGAAGATTGGCGCTCATCGATTGAGTTTTCCTGAGTGTTTCCTTTTCACCTCTTAATTCCTTCCGATGTTGAATATTGAGCATGTCGTGTAAAGTGTGTTGGTTGTTGATTCCTTACTTAAGTGTTAGTCCCTTTTAATTCAATAATTTCATAAGGTTAAACAAACCTAAAAATATAGTGAGAGTTAAGATAACAAACAAATTCAAAACACTTCTCAAAATAAAAATCAAATCCAGATAGTGCAAAATTAGTTGGTACCCAAAAAAGTGAAAATTTGACATAGGATTTTTAGGGTGTGTTGAGTGCTCAACAAATTGCGATTCACTAGGTGAAAGAAGAAACTCTTTCCCTTCCTCGGGCTCGGCTGATGCAAAAGATGATTAGGGAACTAAATGGTTTTCATCAGAGCCTCTTTTACCCTTTCATTTGGAATTTCCCCAGTTGATGCATTTGGGCTTTCCTGTGAGATTTTTTGACCTTTATTCCACCT
This sequence comes from Picea mariana, assembly GCA_032191745.1. Lineage (NCBI taxonomy): Eukaryota > Viridiplantae > Streptophyta > Pinopsida > Pinales > Pinaceae > Picea > Picea mariana. The sequence goes on from JASDQU010817494.1 coordinate 56,107, forward strand.
TATTTTCCTGTAACATTTACTCATGCCCCCTTTTGAAAAGAGTCTAGTAAAGAATTCATTGGCACTAGGCCTTTTAGTTACCCTTATTCATTTTCTATTTTGTTTCTTCATAGCCAGCAAGCATCCATAGCCCTGAAGGAGTCA